>JAADYB010000115.1:0-40074 GCA_023338075.1 Phytopythium litorale
CCACGGACGCCTCGCGCGCATCCTCATCGACGCCCTAGCGACAGACGACTCGCTCATCCAGCTGGACAAGCAGGCGCGCGCTCGACACGCCATAGCGTACGCCGCGCGCGTCGGAGCTGTCGACCTCATGCAGCAGCTCGTCGATGTCATTGGCTGTCAGCTCGATGAGAACGTCGTGAGCAGTGCGGCCGACACAGGGCAGCGAGACGCCTTGGAGTGGATCCACCACCACCTGCAGCCGCTGTCGAAGGAGGAGACCGCGCGGTTCTTTCCGATCGAGGTCGTGGTGGCGGCCTCCAGCGTCGGGAGACTCGAGACGGTCCAGTGGGCACTCGACATGACGACTGAAGGCCTGAGCACGTCGTTCGCGCCGATCGTCGCAGCCTGCAAGTACGGACATCTCGACGTAGTGCAGTGGCTGATCCAGCACTCCACGTGCGCACCGACTGCGTGGGCGATGAACTTGGCGGCCGCCTCGGGCCACCTCCATGTCGTGCAGTTCTTACATGACTGGTACGGGAAGCACGCGCCAGGGGCGACAGCCCACACGACGGCAGAGTGCAGCCAGTTCGCAATGGACCAAGCTGCTGCCAACGGACATCTTCGCGTAGTCAAGTGGCTCCACGAGAACCGCACCGAAGGATGCACCACCAAAGCCATGGACATGGCAGCGGAGTACGGACGTATGGACATCGTGCGCTTCCTGCACGACAACAGACACGAAGGATGCACCACCCGAGCCATGAACGGAGCCGCGCGCAACGGACACCTCGACATCGTCAAGTTCCTCCACGACAACAGACACGAAGGGTGTACGAGCAACGCGATGGACTGGGCAGCGCAGGGCAACCACCTCGATGTCGTCATGTTCCTCCAAGCGAACCGTACTGAAGGGTGCTACGAGACGACGATGGACGATGTCGCCAAGCGTGGACACTTGGCGATGGTCATGTGGCTGCATTTCAACCGGAGCGAAGGCTGCTCTCAGGCGGCAATGGATGCGGCTGCGATGAACGGACACCTGGACGTCGTGCGGTTCCTCCACTCGCATCGATCCGAAGGCTGCACGACCGATGCCATGGACGGCGCGGCGATGAAGAACTACTTGTCCATTGTCCAGTGGCTGCATGAGAACCGTCCCGAGGGCTGCTCCGTCACTGCGATGAACTTTGCAGCAGGCAACGGCCACCTTGAGACCGTCCGGTGGCTTCACCACAACCGAACGGAGGGCTGCACCACCGCTGCCATGAACCTGGCAGCTGGTTCGGGGCACCTGGAAGTGGTGAAGTTCCTCCATTCGAACCGCAGCGAGGGATGCACGTCAGCAGCAATGAACGAGGCAGCCAGGAACGGACACTTGGACGTCGTTCAGTGGTTGCACTCGCACCGGACAGAGGGCTACACGGTCGACCCGATGGACGGCGCGGCAGCCAACGGACACCTCGATGTTGTCGAGTGGCTGAGTCGGAACCGACGCGAAGGGTTCTCGCTGCAAGCCATGCACAGCGCAGTCGCCAGCGGAGACTTCGCCATGCTCCAGTGGCTGAACGCACACCACGACCTCCAGCGACCGATCCAAATTGACGACGGAGGAGATGAAACAGTGAACGAGGTGGTTCACTGCAGCATCGACGAGTTCTCGTGCGCGATCGAAGGGAACCGCGTGGAGGTGCTGCAGTGGCTGCTCGAGAAGTACCCTGGCGTTGTTAGTCGAGAGGTTCTTCTCCAGCAAGCCAGAATCCACGACCGCTGGTTCTTCGTCAAGTGGCTCGAAGCTCAAGAAGATGCGGCTCCATGAACAACGACGCAGCAAGATACCGAGCCAAGTCTCCTCACTGTCTGGCCGCGTGCTATTTCGATCTCAACAATGTCGTGACAACTTCGTGGTGAAAGTGTTTCGCCACTGCGTGCCGTTGCCGTTAGCGACCAGAGTTGAGCGCCGGCCAAACTGCAATCTGCAGCCTTGGACTATTTGAGGGGAACGATCCTCATCAGAATGCTGGCGACTGGATCCGAAATGCCGTTGTCCAGTTCGACAAGATGCTTGGGCTGCTTTGAGGTGATGCCGACGTGGTTTCGAGAGCGGAGGACAACCACGACGTCGTGCTGCACGCTCGGTTTCCCATTCCAGAAGTTGCTTCGAAGTGCAAGAACTCCAGCAGACCAAGATGCTTCGTCCTGGAAGCCTTCACCAGACACTAGTGCTCGCGCTAGCTGTCACCACTCTCGAACCAACGGCAGGCGATTCGTGCTTGTTCGGGTCGTACAAGTGCTTTGACGGCCAGACGCAGTGCATCAATTTCTACAACACCCTGGAGTGCACCTTCAACGCCATCTCCCCCATCGACCTGGACGACGTCATCCCGGCGTTTGGCGAGGTGCTCAAGACAGTAGCGCCGGACGAACTCGATGGGATCATCGACCTCGGTGTCGCCGAGGCTAACGAGATGTTCACCGACTTCCGGGACTGCTTGAAGGGCTTCAACGGCCAAGAGCCGGGGTGCGAGATCTTGCAAACCGTCCACGCATGCGTGTCGACCGTCTCCCTGGCGGCGAAAGAGCTGAAGAAGGCCGGCAAGTTTGCCAACATGGTGGCGAAGAACATCGACAAGGTCGACAGCGCGCTTGGGGCCATCGAGGACCAAGTGCTACCGGCCTTGGACACGCAGTGCAAGTCGGGGTGCGTCAACCAAGACAGCTGCTCATCCTCGACGGAGACGACGTGCGGTGCGCTGAGCGGTAGCGCCACACTGGCGTATTCCCCTCCGTCCGGATGCACTTGCCTTGAGCTGGAGGCGGAGATTGAAAATGAATGGGGACCGGGTGTCGCCACGACGACTCCATACTGCTCGGAGAACCTGGTCTTCAACTTCGAAGACACTGCCGTCGAAGCTGGGCGAGCATATTTCTCGGAAATGGGGTGCTTCGTCGGTGAGATGGACCAGAACGGCTGCCTCGAGTCCCGCTACCTCGAAGACTCGGATGTCACCTACTCGTACGAAGTGACCTGGCCATCGTTCGAGCTCGGCTTTTACTACTTCGTCCCCTGTCAAGACCAGTTCGGCCGCTCGTCCTCTGCGCGCTTCGACACGCCGGAAGAATGCACGGCGACGACAACAGCCTCTCTCCGGAGCTCCGACACCCCCGATGGGAAGCCAAGCTTGCTGGTGGCTGCCGCTTCCATTGCGCTTGCGACTGCTGCCACGTTGTCGTAGACGCTACGACGACCATCTCACTAGGACTCGAGGAAAGATGATGCTATTGAACGACGACCCCATGCGTATGCGTTGCTGTTCGTCGTTTGACCGGGACCAAGCGCTCTGGTAAAGCTACTCGTCTAAGAGGAAGCGCCGTTGGCAGCCTTGTCGAGCGACGCGATCAAGTCGTCCACCTTGGCGGCGTTCACCTTGAGAATAAACTGCGTGAGCCCGGCCGCTGCATCGACTTGGAGTGACAGCAGCACGCCCGTCTTCTTGCCCTTGGTCTCGTACGGCTTGAGCTTGATACCCTTGTACAGCGCCGCATTCAACACGATCTTGCCGATCTCGTTGCGGATCAGGACGCTGCAAAGCACAGCTTCGTTGTTAGCACACAGTGACCCCCACGACTCGAGCGAACAGGATCGCGCGTACCGCCCGCTCTTGGTCTTCTTGTCAACTAGCACCTGCAGCGGGTGCACGCCCTTGTCGGCCCAGCGCTTCTCGTCCTTCTTGAACTCGAGCACCTTGGCCTTCTCCACCTCGAACGTGCAGTCGTCCTCCTCGGGCGTTCCAGACTGGATAACAGCATCCGTCGAAGCAATTGTTAGTGTTATCTTGCAGCACGCGTCAGCACAGCAGTCATACCTTGAGGATGACGGTCGCTTCTTCTCGTCCGATGTTTTCCTCGTCCTCGTCCTCGTTCGCGCCTGACGCGCCAGCGGTTGACGAGGCGGCAGCAAAGCTGAACGGCTTGGACGAAGGGGGAAGAGTGGCCGACGGTGTGCTTGGTGACGCAGCACTCGACGACAAACCGCCGAAAGAGAATCCGCCTGAAGTCACCGCCGTCGATGAAGAACCAGTCGGAGGGAACACAGGCGCGGCGCCGAACGAGAACGCCGGGATCGTCTTGGTCTCCTCTGACGCGCTCGACGAGTTACCACCGAACGAGAACCCGCCGAAGCGCGACCCTGGCTTGGCAGCATCCGAGTCCTTCTTCTCCTTGGACGGCGTCTCCTTGGCAGGCTCAGCGTTCTTCGTTGACGAGCCGAACGAGAACGACGATGCGGTGGGTGTTGTAGCAGCCGAGTCCTTCTTGCTCGAGCCAAAGGAGAACGAAGGCGCGGCAGTGGCGGGAGAATCCGACGCCTTGTCAGTCGACCCAAAGGAGAACGACGACGTGCTGGCCGCTGAGAACGCGGGCGTCGACGTCTCCTTGGGCTTGGCAGCGCTCGAGGGCGTGGCCGACCGCAAGGAGCCATTGGCGGGCGACTTGGGCGTCGTCACACTCGATGACAGCGGCGCGCTGGGCATGGGCGCGAAAGAGAACGGCGCTGGCGTCGCCTTCTTGTTCTGCTGCTCCAGAGGCACGGGCCGGGTCGACGCGTGCTTGGCGCCGATCGCGTCCGCGTACGCCAGGTACTCCTGCAGGCGAGTCAATCAGTGTGAGCATGCGATCAACTCCCGTCCGTCGGCGCTGTGCCACTCCGCCCCACGCACCTTGACGGCGGCGACCCAGCTGACGCTCGGGCTCTCCCTGGCCTGGCTGTTAACGAACGCCAGGAACTCCTTGTTGAGCGCCTCCATGGCCTCCTGGTACGTCTTGGCGCCGGCAGACGCCGCAGTCGACGGGCTGGACGTCACCGCAGACAGCGCAGCGCTGGAGGCGGCGGGTGGAGCGCTCGTGAGGCCCGCGAAGCCCGCGAACGGGTTGGCGCTCGCGGCCGCCGGCTGGCTCGCGATCAGTCCCTGGAAGCCGCCGAACGGGTTCGCGCTCGAGCCCGCCGGCGCCTTGGCAGCCGCAGGGGATGGCGCCGCAGCGACAGACTTAGCCGGCGGGCGGCCGCCGACGCGCGCCTTGACGATCTTGCGCTGCTTGATGGACGAGTCCGAGGCGCGCTCGAAGCCGACGGAGAACGAGTCGGCCGTCACGCCGCCGAAGCGGTCGTCGTCGTCCGCCGCCTCGTACTCCTCGCGCCGCATCTGGCCGTTCTCGTTGCGCCGCTTGGCCATGACTGCGTGCGTCCCGGCGTGCGTCCCGACGTTCGTCCCAAAGGCGGAGGCGGTGGCGTCCCGAAAGCGGAGGAGGTGGTGGAACGCGAGGCGGTGGCCCAAGCGGTTCCAATGCTGGCCCAAGGTGACGATTGGTGCGTTTTTGGAGCCGCCTTGGCGCCAACGGGTCCCGCAAACAAGACAATTACGCAAGGCAGTGCATAAAAGGAGGTATATCACATTTATATGTGTTAGGAATCAAATATTTACTGAAACAGACGCCGTCTATCGTTTTTCTACGAGCACTGGTCGACGAGCGCTTCAAGAAGTGGATGAGGCGACGAGCACCTCGGATGAACGCGTCTGCATGAGCACCCCACGTTTCAGTGCGTCGCTACGCGTCTTCATTTGTCCTTTATATCACGGGTAGCAAGTAGCTCTGTCACTGCTGCTGCCCGTTGGAGCCGCGGGGATGCCCGCGCTGGCTCAGAAGTGCGCCTTGATCTTCTTGGCGATGTCGTCGACGCGCGCCGACTGCGTGAAGAAGTCGAGGAACTGGCCGTCGGGCCCGACGAGGTACATGACGATCGAGTGGTCCACCAGGTAGTCGTCGTCGTCCTCCTCGTTCTCGTCGGCCTTGGAGAAGTACACGCGGTAGGCCTTGGCGATGTCCGCGACCTGGTCGCGCGTGCCCGTGAGCATCTTGAAGCGCGGGTGGAAGTCCTGCTTGTACACCTGCATCTGCTCGATCGTGTCGCGCCGCGGGTCAACCGTCACGAACAGCGGCACTACCTCGGGCGACTTGCCGTCCGCGTCCAGCTTGTCCAGCACGTCACCGATGCGCACGAGCTCGTTCGGGCAAATGTCCGGGCAGTGCGTGAACCCGAAGTACAGCAGCGTGTACTTGCCGTGGAACGACGCGTCCGTCACGGCGCGGCCAGAGTCGCAGTCCACCAGCGTCCATGGCCCGCCCAGCAGCGGCTTGCCCACCGACGTCACCTTGGACGTCGCTGCCGTCGCGTCGGTCAGTCACAGCGCACACCGTAAGTCATCAGTCGTCAGTCGTCCGCCGTCAACTGTCAACGCCCAATGCCCGGCGTACTCTGCGTCTGCAGCCGGTCCTTCTCCGAGTAGTAGTAGTACACGGCGCCCGAGCCCACCACACCCGCTAGCGCCAAGCCGCTCCACGACACGGGCTGCTCCATCACCACCACCACCACCACCATCATCGTCCTCCAGTCAGACACCACCTTCTATCCATCGCCACCGCCAGCAACCAACGCACACACACGCACCCCCATCTTGTCCGCGCGCCCGGGAGTCGGCGCGTTCGAGAACATGCGCGCGCGAGTCGCCGCCAGCCGCGCGTTGGCGCCGCGCAGCGCTCTGGTGGCCGCCCGCATCGCCATTGCCGTCGGATTCAGATGTGGAGCTCCAAGCGCACGCACCGGGCCGGGCGGGTCTCGCGTCAGAAACCCGGGCCAACCCGCGGATTACGTACTGGTGATGGATAGACTCGATCCCCGTATGGTGAGCTGACGACGCGGGTCGAGAACCCGCCAAGCAGCCAAGCAAAACGGGTCTGAGCCCAACCCGCGACGCGTTTCAAGCGGCTGAGGGGAAGGAAATCCGTGGCGACGACCGATCCAAGCAGGTGACGACCTGCGGTGGCCCCTCCGAGCGTCTGCGCTGCGTCTCCAGGCGCCCCGAGCGTGCGTCCACCTCGCCCACAGCCCCGCGTACCTGTGCGTACCCCTCTGCAGCCATGGCGGACGAGAGCGCGCGGCTCATGAGCCGCTACGTGCGGCCCATCTACGACGCGATCGACGGGCGGCAGTACCGCGCGGCCATCAAGCTGTGCCTGCACAAGAAGGTGGCGCACCTGGACATCGTGCAGGTGCTCAAGGCGCACTGCCTGGAGCGCACGGGCCGCGTGGACGAGGCGCTGGATATCTGCCGCCAGGTGCAGCGCCGCCAGCCGACGGACGACACGCTGCTGAGCACCATGAGCCTCGTCTTCCGGCTCGCCGGCTGTGAGCACGAGATGCTGCCCACGTACGAGCACGCCTGCGCGCACGCGAGCCCGCCGGTGGAGGACAACTTCCAGTCGCTGTTCGTGGCCTACGTGCGCCGCGGAGACTTCCTCAAGCAGCAGCAGACGGCGCTCAAGATGTACAAGGCCTTCGGCGGCGGCATCAAGTACGTCTGCTGGGCCGCCATCAGCATGATGCTACAGGTCGAGCACCGCGGCACGCCGCCCAAGATGCTCGCGCTCGCAGAGCGGATGCTGCTCAAGGCGCTGCGAGACGCGCAGTCGGACGACGGAGAGGCGCTGCAGCTCGCGGTGCTCGTGCTGCAGCTGCAGGACAAGCACACCGAGGCGCTCGCGGTCTTTGACGAGTTCGCCAAGCCCGTCGCGCCTGCCAAGACGAAGGCGGACACCAAGACGACCAAGCGCAAGAGCAACAAGTCGACCAAGGCGCGCGCCGCGGAGGGCCAAGGCGCGTACGAGGAGGACATTGAGCTCGGACCCATGCAAGCCATCGACCAGCTGACGCTGGAGGCGGCGCTCGCCAAGCGCGTCGGCGACTGGCAGCGCTGCGCCGCCGTCAACCAGAGGCTGCTGGAGGAGTTCAACGGCGACGACTGGACGTTCCTCAAGGAATACATCGCAGCCGTCTTCGAGCAGCAGGGCGGAGCGCTTGCGGCTGTGCGCGAGACGGTGACGGCGTTCCTCTCTTCCCTCGGCAGTCGACCGGAGAATGCGCGCAACCGCGGGCCGGCGCTCGCGGCCATTCACCTCAACGCTGAGATCCTGCGCCGCCTGCACGCCGCGGAGCCTGTCGACAAGAAGGAGGCGGAGCAGACGGAGGCGCGTCTGCACGCGCTCATCACCGGCTACATGGAGCGTTTCTTCTCCAAGATGTGCTGCTTCACGGACCTCAAGCAGTACCTGGCGCTGTTCCTTGGTGACAGCTCGCTCACATCGGCGGCGTCCAAGGCCAAGCTGTTGGGATTCGTCCAGTCGCTGTCAGCCGAGTCGAGCGTCGGCGCCACCGCTAGCCATGAAGATGGCGGCAGCGAGGAAGAGAAGAAGACCGGGCTGGCGCTCCTGAGCAAGAGACTGCTGGCTGTCAAGACTCTGCGCTTCCTGGGCTTCTACGACGACAAGAGCATCGCGGAGTTGGAATCCCTCGTGAAGGAGCTCGTGAGCGAGTACCAGTCGAGCAACTGGCTCAACGCCGGCAGCAAGGGCGGGCAGCGCGAAGTGCAGCCGACGGACGACCTGCTGCTGCTCGCCGCGCACTTCCTGCTGGACATTTACCAGCGAGAGGTTCGCGCCGGCCATGTGCGCAGAGAGCTGCTGCTTCAGACGGCGGGCCTGCTCGAGTTCGGTCTTGACCGGAGCGCGTACAACTTCCAGATGAAGCTGCTGCTGTCGCGCGTGTACGGGTACCTTGGTGCGGCGGACGCGATGCTGAGCCGCCACGCGGAGCTTGACGTCAAGTACGTGCAGCTCGACTCGCTGTCGTTCCTCGTCTACGACAAGGTGCTGCGTCTTGGGCACTACCCGGAGGCGCGTCGGCTGACGGAGAGCATCCGCCGTCTGCACCGCACCACGGCCACCGACACGCCCGAGTTCATCGCGCGCGCCTACCGCCTCGGCGTCTACTCCAAGGTCCTCGACATGACGACGTTCGTGCACAAGCGCATGGCCAAGTCGCACACGCTGGCCATCAGCCAAGGCGAGTCGCTGCGCTTCGCCCTCCACGACGCGCTGGTCGCCGGCTCGACCAAGCTGTATGAGCTCGTGACCATCTCGGACACGTTCGAGAAGGACGTGGACGCTCTCACGGCACTGCTTGCGGGCGGAGCAGACGCGGCAGCGGCGCTCTCCCGGAACCAGCACCGTGACGTGGTCGTCGAGTGGGTCCACGATGTGCCACGGATCCCAACCTCCTCAACCTACCAGCGCGACGACGCGCCGCTTGTCGAGTGCGACCGCTCCGCTGATGTGAGCACGTCGCTCGAGTGGCTGCGACTGCAGACGGCGGTCGCGCGACTCCTTCGCTGTCTCGCGCTCAGCAACAGGGACGGCGTGGCTGCCGCCGGCAAGGAGTACAGCGACGCCCTCGCTGCGCTGCGCTCGGCGAACGCGATTGGCGACGACGTGATGCAGCAGATCTGGTCGTGGAGCGAGTCAATTGTGCAGATCGCGCCGATCGCCGCAGCGGCGCTGGCCGCGGAGGACGACAAGCAGGCGCTCGAGCTGTGGGAGAGCGTCCGCGCGGGCCTGTCGGCTTCCAAGGTGGTGTTCTCGGCCATCACGGAGCAGCTGCCGGCCGTGCTGGCGTTCCACGGCGGCGCCGGACTCTCTCCTCACGGAGTGTCGGCGGCCTCGACGCTGCTGGCGGAGGCGGGCTTGTCCTCGCTGTGTGTGCTCGCGCTCCTGCTGCGCGCCGTCGGCAAGAAGAAGGGCAAGAAGGCGGATGGCGACGCCCAGGCGGCCGCGGGCCTCGAGCTGCGCGCGACGCTCAAGCACATGCAGGAGGCGCTTGCGGCGCTGCAGAGCCACGTGACGGCCCTCAACGTCGCCAGCAGCAGCAGTGGCGGGTCGTCCGTGACGCTGGTGGCTGTTGATGGCCTGGCTGACGCCTCGACGCGCGCCGTCTCGAACGTCAGCGAGTCGTACGCGACGGTCCGCCAGCGCCTGGGCGAGTCCATCCACGAGGGCGTGACAGCCATCCGTACGCTCTTGCAGAAGTAGAGCGCGAGCTAGAGGCCGCCGTGGCAGCAGGGAGGTGAACGTAGGGGGGAGCAATGCGCATTGCTCTCCTCGCACTTCAACCCGGTCTGTTTCTGGTGAAATCACCGTCTCATTGTGCTCACACCCGTAATAACCACGAGTTTAGAAGCCTGGTTTAGTGATAAAGCAGATCTCCAGCAAGAAACACCGGCTGGAACTGCAATACCCTCGCGTACCCTGGTCTACTATAGCAAGGTACACTGCTAGTTTCGCAATAAAGCAGACTTCCAGCCGCCTCAAGCCGAGGAAGAGCGCAGGAAGCAGCCGACCTGCATGCTGCCGCGCTCGCCGCCACACTCGCCGCCGGCGCCGCGGGCCGCCATGGCGCTGCAGGGCGACGCGAGCGTGCGGCACGAGCTGAGCGCCAGCGCGCTGAGCGTGGACGCGTCGGGCGCCTTCGCGGTGCTCGCGGGCCGCCGCGGGCTGCACGTGGTGGACCTGAGCGCGCCGCGCGCGCCGGTCGTGGCGGCCTTCCACCACCAGAGCAAGTGGGAGGTGGCCGTCGTCCAGTGCAGCCCGCACGCGCAGTTCCAGGGCCGCGTGGCCTCCACCTCCAACCGCCACACGCTCGTCTGGGACATCGCGTACGCGCACGCCAGCGGCAGCGACGGAAACGCGGACGGCGGCGACAGCGAAGGAGGAGGATCGCCGCCCGCGTACTCGACCACGCCGCCGGCCTCGGTCGGGAGAGGCGCCCACCTGTCGCCCGACGCGCTGTCCCCGTCCGCGAGCAGCAGCAACGCCGTCGTGGCCACGCTGCGCGCGCACACGCGGCCCGTGAGCGACGTGTCGTGGTCGCCGGCCGACCCGATGCTGCTCGCCACGTGCTCGGCGGACTCCAAGACGCACCTGTGGGACGTGCGCGCGCCGCAGCGACCCGTGCAGACGCTCGCCGCGTACACGGGTAGCGCCGTGCAGGTCGAGTGGAATCGCGTGGACCCGTTCACGCTCGCCACGGCGCACGACGGAGAGGTGCGCGTGTGGGATACGCGCGCCGGCCGCGACACCAAGCCGCTCGTGCTCGTCACGGCGCACATGCACAAGATCTATGGACTCGACTGGCACCCGCAGCGCGCGCACGAGCTGCTAACGTGCTCGGAGGACAAGACGGTCAAGGTCTGGGACGTCACGCAGCCGCGCACGTGCCAGGGCTCGCTCGCCACCAGCGCCCCCGTCTGGCGAGCCAGGTACACGCCCTTCGGTGACGGCCTGGTCACCATTTCCCAGCGTCTTGACTACTCGCTCAGGCTCTGGTCCATCTCGCGCGCCTCCCCCGACATGTCGGCGTCCGCGGTCACTGGCGCTGCCACGGCAGGCGACCCATCCGCGTCCGGAGCAGCCGTTGGCGCGTCCGCCGTTGCTGGAGGCAGTGCGTCGGCCATGCCGCGAGTTTGGATTGACCCAGTGCACACATTCTCGGGACACCACGATCTGGTCAAGGGCATGGCGTGGCGTACGTCGCCGGGCGGAGACGGCAGCACTGCCTATCAGCTCGTGTCCTGGTCGAAGGACCAGGAGCTGCGACTGTGGCGGATGGAAGCGCAGCACATGGAAGCGTGCGGGTACGACGTCGCGTCAGGAGGATACGCAGTGAACCCGAGCAGCGTGGCGGAGTCGCGTGATGGACCTAGGGGCAATGCACGCGCCGACATGTTCCACCTGCAGTCGTCGTCCAAGTATGACGTGTCGGCGCTCAAGGTGGACTTTGTGCCTCTCGTGGTGCCCAAGGCGGCGGTGCCGTTGGGGCCATCCGAGTACTATCTCGAGGGTAACAACAGCTCACTGCAGGCGCTCTTGGCGCTGGAGGAGGACTTGATCAAGGGCAGCGCGGAGGAGGAGGAGGACGATCTGGACTCGTCAAGCGGAGAAGACGGAGACTCCTACGGCGACTCGGACAACAACTACTCTGCGCAGACCAAGATAGCTAAGAGGAAGAAGCGGTCGACCTCTGATATGTCTGGCGATGCGCTCTTGGGCAGAGACAGCGCGGCAGGAGGGCGTGGCGAAGCCGATCTGCCGGCAATGGTGCTTCCCTGCCCTCGGTTCTCGGGCGCCTGCTTCAGTGGTCCCAACATGTTGGTGATCTTCGACTCTCGAGTCGCCATTGGCCAGTCGAGGAGCTCTGTCGTGCCGAGCGCGGCGACCGCAGCCGGCAAAGGGAAGGCACCCACTCCTCCCATCAAGGTCCCGCGCACGTACGACGAGCTGCTCGACATGCGGGACTCGCGGTTCGCGTCCAGGAAGAACAAGAAGCCGCCCGTGAAGCTGCTGTCGTCCGCGGCGAAGAGCATGCTCGGCGCCATGGACCTCGCGAGCGACTGGGGACAGTACGAGCTCGACGCGAGCACGATCGGGTACAGCGACACGGACGTCGACACGGCGAGCGCAATGCTGCACCACCAGTACGGCGCAGGCAGCCTCTTCTATCCGTCAGGGTCGACCGTCGTCGGAGGATCAAGTTCAGCGCTCGGAGGAGGCAATGTCGGCGACATCGACGTGACAATCCACGGCGGCTCGGAGTACCTGAAGACGTATTTCGCCAACTCGGAGTATCACCTGCCGGTGAACCACCCGGACCACCGCATCTCCGTGCCGACCAGCCAGATGCCCGGTGCAGGCCTGTCTCCCCGAGCATCAACAATTCGGTCGTCCATGACGATGGGGAGTAGCAGCACCAGCACGCTAACAGCGTCCAAGCGGCTTGACCAGACCACCCCAGCGCCTCCAGCACTCAACCTGGACCTGAGTCTGAGCGTGACGATCTTGGACCTGTCGCGACTGTGCGGCGTGTCTTCGATCCTGGCGTACAAGACAGACGTGGCACCGCAGTTCCTGCTCAAGAAGGAGGACGAAGAAGACGAGATCGCGACGAACCAGCAGCAGCTGGACAGGAAGAAGAAGAGGCGCATGAAGAACGCCAAGAAGCGGTCGTTCGCGCTGCTCTCGTGGATGCTCGAGGCGTCCAAGCAGGTCGCGCCGTCGTACTCGGACGGCTACTCGAGCGAGTTGATTCTGTCGCGTGGAGGCAAACTGAAGAACACGACAACGACGACGAAGCACATGAGCCACATCCTTCGCTCGCTGTTGAGCAAGAAGCACGCCACGAACCGAGCACAGGGCGGGGTCGAGCGTTCTTCCGGCGAAGACAATGATCATGGAGCCGAGGATGACGACGACGGTGACGCTGTGTCCCTCACCTGCGCCGAGAACGCCAGGATAGCCGCGTTGGCGGGACGCAGCGACCTGCAGCAGGTGTGGAAGCTGCTCGAGATCTTGACCGCGCCAGCTGTGACCCTGCCCATCTTCGCCTCTCCTGGTGGCGAGAGCGTCCAGCTCGCGACGGAGCATCCGTGGAGCGCGCACCCGTTCGGCAAGCGCCTCGTTACGCGTGTGCTCAACATGTACGAGCAGGCAGGAGACGTCCACGCGCTGGCGTCGATCGTGTGCGCACTCAAGCCGCGCGAGTCGGCCGTCAGCAAGAGCTCTGCGACAGAGGACGCATTGCAGTCCAGCGTGATCACTCTGTCCAGTGGTGAAGACAGTCAGGGCGTGGGAGGTGACGGCGAATTCCCGAGCGGGATGAAGAAGGCGTCTTCGTTCATGCACTCGTTCCAGCTGAACGCTTCGGCTGACGCGGCCACTGACCTGCCGCCCGTGATGAAGGCCGTTCGCCGTTCCAGCAGCCACAACGAGGGCGTGAGGGCGGTTGGGTCAGTGCAGCACGCTGACCGGCAGAGCGCCGTGTCTGGCAGCTCGGCGGTCGGCACTGCCAGCGGTAGCAGCAGCATCACTAGCTCCCCACACCGACCGCTGAGCCCCGTTCCAGACGCTGCGGCCGTCGACTCGAGCTGGAAGATGGACTTTGAGAAGCTAGAGAACCCGTTCAGGACGTGGAGCGGCGGCTCGGTCAAGGAGCCTCCGCCGCGGCCGCTGAGCGACGAAATGTTCCGCCCGCCGTCGACACCGACCAGGACATCCGCGACACCGCCCAGGACGTCCACGACGCCGTCCAGGACGTCCACGACGCCGCTGCTGTCGCCTCAGTTCCGGCCGATCGCGAACTCGGACGCGGAGCAACTGACCGATATGGAGCTGAGGAGCGCGAGCGCCAAAGAGGTCATTTCGCTGAACCTGTCGCGCCGGTCGGCGGACGACGACCGCTGCCTCCTGTCGTCGCAGCCCGAGGACGAGGCCCGCTACGATGCATACAAGCAGGCGTACGCCGAGGTGCTGTACCGGTACGGGGCCATGAACCTGCGCGCCGACGTGCTCAAGACGGCGGCGGCGGTGCACGAGGAGCCGTCGGCCATCACCATGGGCCTGATCTGCAGCTCGTGCGACACGGTACGCCTGGTAGCTCTCATCACGTGCCACGTGAATGATCCGTTGACTGACAGTGGCGATGCTGGTGCGTGTCGACAGCGGACAAGCAGCCCCGTGTGCTCGAGCTGCCACGACTTCGCCGTCCGGTGCTCCGTGTGCCAGCTCGTGGTGCGCGGGCAGTCGATGTTCTGCATGGCGTGCGGTCACGGCGGGCACGTCGAGCACCTGCGCGAGTGGTTCGAGTTCGAGAACGCGTGCCCCACGGGCTGCGGCTGCTGGTGCAAACAGGCGACGGCCACGCTGCCGGCCTTCGACGCGGACGAAGCGGCGGCAGCAGCAGCCGCGCGTGAGCACTCGGCCCCCGTGCGCTCGCTGTCGTTCTGAGCCATTGAGGCATGAGCTTCAACGCGTTCTAGTTGGTGTGGCCGTGGAGTGGTGTATTGGAATTAATACCGGTTTTGGAGAATGGATACCGGTATTTAGGGTCGGTATTTAACCCCTGCGATCGGCTGGAGGCGACATGCTGGACGCCTCGGAGTGCCAAGAAGCCCAGCGGACCAAGCGGACTGACGGACGACCGGCGCTAGCGGGCGACCATGCGTGGCAGCGGGCTGAGTCTCGAGCGGTTCATCAAGGGCAAGGCGCACAAGACCAAGGGCGAGGCCAAGAGCAAGAAGCGCGTGATTGTGCACAAGGCGCAGCGTCGCCGCGAGTACGAGAAGGTCAAGAAGCGCGAGGCGGCGGGCGGCAAGGCCGAGGGCGGCGACGCGGACGCCGGCGCGGACGCTGGCGCAAGCGGATCGTCCTTCTACGACCGTTTCTTCAAGGACCTGCAGAGCGGCAAGGTCGACGCGGACGCCGAGACCGCGGTGCGTCCGCTCTTCTCTAGGTGAAGGTGTCTGCTGTTGATGGGCGGTCGACTGACGAGGTCTGCTGTGCTGCTGCTGCTGCTGCTGCTGCTGGAGCAGACGGAGGCCAAGCCGGAGCGCGCAGAGCACTCGAGCGCGAAGCCGGACCCGTTTTTCAAGGCCCGGAAGAAGGCGAACGTGGCCAAGCAGGAGAAGCAGCGCGCGAGAGAGGAGCGGCAGCGCCGGCAGGCCGAGCTGGACAAGAAGCTCACGCAGCGCAAGAAGCGCCACGTGAAGCTGAGCGTGCGCACGGCCTCGGGGCAGCCCGTGGTACGCAACCACATCGGCGACATCCTGTCCAAGCTGCAGGCCGAGAAGGCAGCCGCCAAGTGAGCGATCGGTCGATCGCAGGCGGACCGCGCTGTTGATCCTTCTCCTATCTAATTGAGCATGTTAAACGACCCTCGCGGTGTCTTCAAGTGGTCACTCTTCACATCCATCACTGATGGATCGCGGACAAGCATGGCCGCGCTGATGGTGGGGACGTCACCGAGGATGGAGAACGCGGCGTTGGCTGCATTATAATCCATGTTTCTGTATTACGCGTCCGATCCGACAAGGCTGCACCGACCGAGCCGCTCGGTCCGAGGGGGATCGAAGGCTCGCGCTCGCTGTATAACTGCGGCGCGCGGCCGCCTGCCGCTGCGGATGCGTCCTCAGGTCGTGGGTGTCTGGCTGTCCCGCGCGGCGGCGGTCTACTTGGCCATGGGGTGGGCGGCGATGTAGTCAATGACCTGGGCGGGCGTCGCGAGCTTCTCGGCCTCGTTGTCCGGAATCTCGATCGTGAACTCCTCCTCCATGGCCATGACGACCTCGACGACGTCGAGCGAGTCCAGGCCCAGGTCCTCGACGAACTTGGCCACCTCGTTCACCTTGGCGTCGTCCACCTTCTCGAAGTTCTTGACCACGCCCAGCACGCGCTCCGACACCTCGGCGCGGTCCAGGAACGTCTGCGCGGCGCTGAAGAAGCGCACGGCGGCGGGCGTCGCGGCCGACGGCACGCGGGCCACGGCGGCGGCGCGCGCGAGCGGGCGGAGGGCGGCGGCGAAGCGGTTCATGCTGGAGCGTTCGGCGATCGGGCTTCGAGTTGGCGATTGACCCCCCGGTCGATCGCCGCCGCCTGTGGTTCCGGAGGTTCCCAGGGGTTTTCACTTCATTTCACTAGTGACTGCCTAAAAACAAGTGTAAGTAAATAACTTCGGGTTACGATCTGTTCGACTGAGTTCCACTATCACGATCCTGGACATACGCTACTCAAGTGGAATCGAGATCCTACGGTACATAAATTACATTGGGGACAATGTAATTTATGTACTGTAAGAGCTTCATTACACTTGATTCAACTAAGACAGTAACCGTAACCGTCCCGAATTGGAGTCGAATTGAATGAGGGACAGGAGATTATGGTGCCACATCCGTCATACTGACATGGAGGACAAGGCGGCGGCGGCGACGGCGGCATCGGCGGAGGAGGCGGCGGCGCGCGCGTGGTGGGGCCAGCGGGAGGCGCGGGCCGAGGCGGAGGTGGCGGGCGCGCTGCAGCGGCGCATGGAGGCGCAGCGCGCGCAGATCCACGCATTCAAGACGGAGCAGAGCAAGTGGGAGCACGAGCTGCAGGTGCGGCCGGCGATCCCAGCAGGTGCAGTTGAACGCACGCTCGAACTGACGGGCTGACGGACTCGCGGTGGCTTCAGCTGCGCATCTCCAAGTACGCGCACGACCGCAAGCTGCTCACGGAGCACAACGTCGAGCTGCAGGAGCAGCTGCGCGCGATGGAGCGGCGGCTCGCGCAGCAGCAACGCGACGCGGACGCACAGGCGGCGCGCGTGGTGGAGCTCGAAGGCGCTCTCCACGCCGGCAAGGTCGACGCGCAGCTCGTTGGCAGGCTGAAGGAGCGGAACGAGTCGCTGGAGATGGTTGCAAGCGTCGTGAAGGTGCAGTACAAGCCGATCAGGCGCAACTGACGCTGTCGTGATGCTGACCACAGCAAGTGCGGCAGTGGGAGCGGCTGTACCAGTCCGAGCGCGTCGAGGCGGCCGAATACCAGGCGTCGCTGCAGGACGAGCTGCTCGACTACTTGGAGCGGACGCTGCAGGTGCAGGCGTCCAAGGCGGAGCAGGCGCTAGCGAGCGCAAAGCCCGAGCCGGCGCCAACGCCCGCACCTGTCGACGAGCCAATGTTGAGACCGACGCGGTCGCTGTCCCGCACCGCGAGCTGGTCGGACGGCCTGCGGGAAAAGATGAACGCCCCGCGCAGCGTCAGTGACCTGGAGAAGGCGAGCAAGCAGAAGGTTCGCGGGCTCACGACGGCTTGTCCTCGCGGCGTGACTGGCTAATAAGTGCTGATACCGCGGCTGCTCGACAGGACCAGGCGATTCACTCGCTCAAGACGCTGCTGGAGCGGCAGGAGTCGCTATTCGACGAGAAGCTGAGGCTCGTCTCGGCAAAGTACAGCCAGGTCAAGGCCATCAACCTCGCGCTCCAGGTAGGCCGCTCTGTTGGTTGTGGCGGTCGCAGTGAGTCTGCCTTGGCTGATGGTGACGATCCGCCCGACAGAAACGCCTGCTCGACTCGCTCACGGACGCCGAGGGGAAGCACTGAGCGGCCGCGCGCGGGGATAAATACATCTCAGCCTGGGTCGTCCTCCATTGCGCCAGTATTTATCACGAGAGCGCGTGCGCGTCGCCGACCGCAGCGCCAGTTCTAGCCCGTTCCCGACGCCCGCGCGGCTCGAGCCGACCGACCGGCGCTCTACTGCTGCGTCTGGATGTTGTACTTGCGCTGTAACCACACGAAATACACACGATCGTTAGCCGTCGCGTCCCCCGCATCCCATTCTCGTGGTAGTCGTGGCATACCTGCCAGTCGTTGGCGGCGGCCTCCTTCTGCTTGATGCTGTCGTTGAGCTGCGCGAGCACCTGCGCGATGCCCTCGCGGTTGGACGACACGGCGGGCAGCACCTCCTTGACCGTGCGCTCGACGAGCACGCCGCCGACCATGCGGTAAGCCTTGCGGTCGTCCGGCAGCGCCTGCAGCGTCTGCACGACGCGGTCGTGCTCCGTGATCTCCACCTCCAGCTCCGCGATCTTCTCGGCCAGCTGCCGCACCTCGGCGCGCATGCTCTTGTACGTCGCCACCACCTGCTGCTCCGTGATCTGGGCGTCCGCCATGGCCGCCGTCGTCGTCCCGCTCACTTGGTCGCTTCGAGTCGCTCGCTGTCTCACCTTTGATCGCAATCGATGGCGCTCCCAGTCACCACGAAGTGGTATTCAAACAAGGGATAGATCCTGAATATAAGAGATTACATACGGGAGTCGATAACTAAAACAGGGACGCAAATGAGGAGACCGACTTGTATTCCAGTCATCCACAGTACCATCGACCGGTAACGTACGGTCAGGGCCATTGGTTCCGGCTGGGCGGCTTCCTCAGTGCTTGTGACGGTCTCTGGAGACGCCGGACGCTCCACAATGGCATTCAGGAAAATCTTCAACTGACTCTCCCCCCCACACTCCACGTCCAAGATGCAGAACGAGACCGGCCAGTCGATCGACATTTACATCCCGCGCAAGTGCTCGTGGACCAACCGCATCCTGGCGGCCAAGGACCACGCGTCGGTGCAGATCAACGTGGCGCGCGTCAACGCCGACGGCGTCTTCACGGGCGAGTCGGACGTCTTCGCGCTCGCCGGCTACATCCGCAGCAAGGGCGAGGCCGACATGGCCCTGACCGAGCTGTCCCGCCAGGCGGACGCCAAGAACTAAGCAGACACGTCTTCGTTCAAGTCGCGAGACCTGATCGGATCGGCGCCGAGGCGGAGCGTGTTGCGCGTCTGAGGACGCGCGCGCGCGACGCCGACGCGCTGTCTGTTTGCTAGAGTCGGTTGAGATGCCGCCCTGCCGTGTTCGTCGCACTGCGGCGTATGTCATAATATACTATAGTCGGTGAACACCAGGGCATCCACCCCTTATGCGCTCGGCTCTCTCGTTCATGATAAGGTTTCCAGCACCTGCACATGACAGCGTTGAAGGAAAGGCTGCTGAAGGCGCTCCGTGTGGCGATGATGATGCCCTCGCGCGATTGTATTTAACGCTGTCTCGACACCAGCCTCCACCGCGATCCTTCGGCCTTGCCGGTGGTCAGAGACGGAAGGCTCGAGTCCGCAAGTCGGTAGGTGGACCGACGCCGACTCGTTCTTCACCACGTCCAGACCGCAGTCCGTGCCGCTTAGTGCTGCACACATGACGAGCACACGGATGAGGTCAGAGATGTGACGACCCGCAACCAAACCGGGGCACGATGCGGGGGCTCTCCTCACCTGCGGTCCGCGCTCGACCATGGCCTGCGAGACGACCTTCATCGTGTCGATGTAGCGGTTGATGCAGAGCGCGAGGCAGTTCTGCTGCTTGCCGTCCAGCTTGCCGTTCGGGCGCGTGATGCACTTGTCGAAGCACTTCTCCTGCAGGTTCTGCGTCAGCTCCTGCAGCGCCTGGGCCTGCACCTCCGAGCGAACCTGTCCGTCCGTCCGTCCGCGCCACTCCCGCGTCAGTTCCGGGCCGTTCGCAGCGACCAGAACACCAAATCGAGCCACGGAAGCGCGGCAACCCAACCGAGCCCCACGCCGCGTCACACGCCCCACGCACCCGGTTCAGCAGCTCGTTCTTCTGCTCCGCGTTGATGCTGCCGCTCATCTTGTCCTGCTGCTTGCGCTGCTCGATCCGCTTGCTCGTGTGGACCGCAAGCGCTCCATCGCCCACCAGCAGCGACTTGTCGCGACCTTCACACGACCTTCACGCGACCTTCGCGCAACTGTCAAACTTCAGTCCACAGGCTCGTTTGAAGGGTGCAATGGAGTGGTGCCGAGTATTACGATCACAGCGGCCGACGCCTGACCTCCCGCCTCGCTCCCTGCGCCGTCGCCGTCCCCGCGACTCGCGCACAAGCGTCTCCGCCGTCTCCACCGCCTCTTCCTATTGCACCAGCAGACGCCACGATGCACCCGCCGCTCGAGCGTCCGCACCCGGACTGCCAGCCTGTGCGTCATCTGACGCCGCTAATTGACATGGAGGGAGGGTCGAGAGCCTCACTGACCGTGCGTCGGAGCGTGTGCAGGAGATCGCGGCGCTGCTGCAGTGCCACGAGGAGAACCCAATGGCCAAGTTCGTGGGCGTGTGCGGGAACGCCAAGGCCGCGCTGGACAAGTGCTTCAAGAAGGAGAAGGAGAAGAAGCGCGACGCCAACTTCCAGCGCGCCAAGGCCTCGGACGCGTACGTGCGGCAGAAGATCCGCGAGCGCCACGAGCGCGCCGCCGCGGCCCAAACCGAGGACTCCAGCAAGCAGTGAGTCCCGGGACCAACCCGCTCGACCCGCCCATATCAACACGAAGAATGAACGTTGCCAACGAGGCTGCTACGCGTGTATCAAAGGCATCTGTATTGGTCTCTGGTGACTTGACGGCGTCCGCCTCCTGCTGCCGAAGCGACACTGCTGCGTCGGTCGCGGCGGGCAACGAAGAAGCGTCAGCTACGGAACGGAGGCGAACACTTTCCTCAGTCCTTCTTCTCCAGGCCTTCGTAGAGCTGGTCCCCCGTGGGGCGGTCCCACACCGAGTAGCGCGTCGTCAGGTTCCAGTAGTAGAGCTTGCCGCGGTTGTCGAGCGCCGAGCGCCAGTTGCCGAACTGCTGGCCGATCAGCGTCACCTCTTCCTCCTCGTCCTCCTGCTTGACTGGCGCCGGCGCCGACGCTGGGGCCTGCGGGTGCGGGCTCCAGGGAATCGTGCCCTCCATGATGTACTTGGCGTCCACCTTCTCCAGGTTCTTCAGCTCCTTCTTCATGTACTCGGCCATAACGCCGGCGGCGCGCATGCCCGCGGGCGTCTCGTTGTCCAGCAGGTGCTTGGCGATCATGGACTGGAGCACCGGCGTGCCCTCCTTCAGCCCGTGGTCGTACGCTATGCAGGCGTTGAAGCACACTTGCTGCACCTCGCCCAGGTGGCGGTTGACCGTCATCTCGGACACGTTCAGGAAGCGGATGCGCACGGCCGTCTCCTCCCACAGGCGGTCGAACACGACCTCCTGCATGACCTTGCCGTCGTTGCCCTCGAGCGCGAGGCGGCGGTGAAGCATCCACACGTGCGCCAGCAGCAGCGCCTGCTGCCCGCGGAAGTTGGGCGACAGCTGCAGCGCGCGGAAGTACTCGGGCTTGGCCGTCTGGTTCACGCAGCTCTGGAACGCGCGCGTCGAGTTGCGGTACAGCCGGTCGTCCTCGTTGAAGAAGCCCAGGAGCTTGAGCAGCCACTCCCAGCGCTCGAGCGAGCCCTGGCGCTTGGTCACGTCGAAGTTGGCCGAGCGCCCGAGGATGCCGCGTCCAGGGGACGGCGGCGGCATGTCCGTCTCGGCCCACGCGAACTTGGCTGCCGCGCTACTGTCGCCAGCCGCCGCCGAGGACGCCAAGCGCACCGCCAGAAGCTGCTGCTGCGCGCCGACGTGGCGCTGCAGGAGCGCCGCCGAGGGCGAAAACGCCCGCCGCGCGCGCGCGCCGCCCGCCAGAGACGCCGCGCGGACCGCCGAGTGCATCGCGAGCGCTTCCGAGCCCGTGGATTCGCGTCGAGCGCCGCGCCAAGAGCCGATAGACAGCCGCCCCGTTCCGGTCGGCCCGCCGCTTCCTTGTCACCTTGATTGCGCTGCTCGTCGCCACCCAGCAAAACGACACGCATGAGTGGACCACGCGCACTAGATGTGTACAGATTTGCAGTTACGGAATCGATTTTGAATGGATCGCTCACTTAGTGAGAAATTTTCATTTCAAATGCGTTTTTAGAGCGCACACTTGAAAATTGTATTTCTTTTGGTTTGAGCAAAAAGGTGTCTCGGTAATAATAAACCGAAAAAGGGACCTGATTTAGGGGTGATGTATGTCCGATTAAGGATTATAATTGAAATGGTTTGCTCCGTATAAAACCTCTAGGGTGTGTTTGTATGAACCAATTTACAACATTTCTGCCAAAAAAGGGAAGATCACATGTATTTAAAAGGAATCGTCTCCCTTCTCGGGGTCCATCCAGTCCTTATTAGGGGCGTTTTGATTTGGGGCAAAACGGTCCCTCCACTCACGACCATCACTCTTCCACCACTCACCCTCGCCAGCCAATCGAGCAGCGCCAAAGCGAAGGCATTGCTGCTCCTCAGGCACACCGGACGAAGCGACGCGGGGACGAACGCCGGGCGTTGGGGACGACCGTCGAGGGGTGAGCAGCGTCGAGAGCAGCAGCAGCAGACAGTCATGGGACGCCGGGCTCGCCACAGCGCGCGCACGGGTGACGGCGGCGGTGAGCTGCGCGCGCGCAAGCGGCAGCTGCAGGACGCGGAACGCGAGCAGCGCGCGGCGGAGCTGACGTTCTTCGACGACCCGTCGGACAAGGAGAGCGGCAGCGAGCAGGCGAGTGAGTCTGAGGAGGAAGAGGAGGCGCAGGAGGTGCTGGCGCTGGGCGGCGGAGACGACAGCGAGGAGGAAGACAGCGAGGAGGAGGAGGAGGAGGAAGAGCTCGACGTGGACAACGATGTGGACGGCTTTGACGCCGAGGGCGAGAAGAAGAAGATCATGCAGATGGACGGCAAGTGGGGCAAGGGCCGCAAGAACTTCTACTCTGCTGACACGGCCGAGTTCGAGCTCGAGTCGGATGAGGAGGTCGCGAAGGACGAGGAGGAGGCCGCGCTCGAACTGCAGCGCAAGCAGGCCGACATGATGGACGCCGAAGACTTCGGCTTTGACGAGGAGGAAGAAGAGGGAGGAGATGGAGAGAGCGACGAGGAGGAGCAGGAGGAGCAGGAGCCCGTGGACGATGAGGACCTCGTTGGCGAGCAGCTTGCGGACATTGCGACCCTCGCGGACGACGGCTTCGGTGCCGCCGGCGCAGCGTCCGTCGAGCTCGTGCAGCGCGACTTCTCGAAGCTGTCCAAGAAGGACAAGCTGCAGATCGTCAACCAGTGCGTCGTGTTCTTTGCTCGCGTCTATCGAGGGTGATTGGTCACTAACAGCGTGAACTGTTCCTTGGCAATGGCAGAGCGGCGCCGGAGCTGCTGGGACTCATGGGCGAGCTCGAGGCGACCATGAAGGACCTGAACGAGGTGGTGACGCCCGCGATTCATAAGCTGAAGGGCGTGCGCCGGCGCTCAGCTGAGTTCAACCGCGGGCTCCAGTACCTGGTGACTCGCCAGAACCTGCTGCTCAACTACTCGGCCAACATCTCGTTCTACCTGCTGCTGCGCGCCGAGGGCAAGAGCGTCAAGGACCACCCGGTGCTGACGCACTTGCTGTCGCTTAAGAAGCAGATGAACAAGATGGAGGCGCTGGACGAGGCGCTGGACGACCAGCTGCGCGATCTGCTGGGGAAGGAGTTCCCGTCCGAGGAGGACGAGGCAGTCGAGGACGGCATGGACCAGTTCTTCGGCAAGCAGGAGAAGGCTCAGAAGCAGGCGAAGCGCGCCGGCAGCGTCGCCCAGACGACCAAGGCGGCCAAGAAGCAGAAGACCACCGTCACGGACAAGGAGCGCGCCGAGGCGGAGAAGTACTACGAGGAGGCGGCGCGCAGCCGCGCGGCGCTGGCGCAGGCGAAGAAGGAGTTCTACACGCACGACAAGCCGGAGCTGGCATCCAGCGACGACGACAGCGACCTGGAGGACGCCAAGCGCGGCGCGTCGTACCAGATCATGAAGAACAAGGGCCTGACGGCGCACAAGAGCAAGCTGAACCGCAACCCGCGCGTCAAGAAGCGCATGCAGTACCGCAAGGCCGTCATCCGGCGGAAGGGCCAGGTGCGCGACGTGCGCGTGGGCGAGGCCGGCAAGTACGGCGGCGAGACCACGGGCATCAAGTCCAACCTGTCCCGCAGTCGCAAGATCCGCAACTAGTCCGGTCCATGTGGGTCGAGGAGCTGGCGGTCGTGGCTCGGCAGGGTCTGCATGTTGTAATAGAGAAGGAGGGGGCACGAGGCTGCTCTCGTTTGGCTCCAACAGGTCAGCGTGCGTGGTCGTCTCCTGCTGCCATCGGTCGGGCGTGCATCGCAACGCAACGCAACGGGATACTTTAGCGTGGATTTTCGTTCGGTGGAGCGTGCGGACTCCCCGCTTCATGGGTTACGGCGTTGCCTGCTCTGCTCTGCCCTCGGACGCGACGACCAGAGAAGACGGGGGAGCAAGCGGGGCGACTCTAGGCCGACACGGGCGACTCCCACAGCTTGTGCTCTGCAGTTTCGCAGTCAGAGGAACGTCATGACGTTAGAGAGCAGCGAGAGGAAGGAGCGCCAGCTCCAAGGGAGACGCACGCACCGAGGTAGACGGGGATGACGCTGAGCTCGTCCTCGGCCTGCTCGATGAGCTCCTCCAGCTGGCCGCAGTTGATCTCCTTCTCGATCGCGCTCTCCTCCGCGTGCTTCTCCACGACGCTCAGGCGGTACTTGGTGATGCTCTCGACCGCGTCCTTGTAGGCGGCGGCCTCGGCCGGCAGCACCTGCACCTCGCGCAGCGTGCGCTGGTAGATGGCGATCAGGTCCTGGCGCGCGTTCACGTTCACGGGAAGACCCACGATGCCCGTCGTCGTCTTGGTCACCGCCATGCGGAGCACGCGCGAGGCCCGGAACATGGCTGCAGACGCGGTGGAGGCGGCGGGAAGGAGGGGGACGAGGTGGTGGCGCTGCGGCAGCTTTGAGCCGTTCACTCGGCTCGGCTTGGCCCCGCGGAATGCAGAGGTCAATTCATTGAATCACTGCAATTCATGAATGGCGAGTCGGATTTGAATCGACTGAGCCACAACGACACTTGCGGAGACCGCGCGCAGGAGAAGGCGACGACGACCATGAGCGGGCTCTTCCCGGGCACCGGCAGCTTCCTGCAGCAGCTCGACAGTGCGTGCGACCCCGCCTGCTTGTTCCCGTTCATGTGGACCCGGTAGTTGTGCGATTGGAGGGCTGACGGGCGTATGACTGGCTGGCTGCAGAGCAAGTACTGACGGTGCTGCGCGACGGCCGCCACCTCGTCGGGTATCTGCGGAGCTTCGACCAGTACTGTGCGCAAGCGCTTGTCCGTCGCGCCGCCGCGAGCAACAGGAGAGGACGCTGACGGACTCTCTGGATGTGATGTGAGTGCAGCCAACATCATCCTGGAAGACACGTACGAGCGCCACGTCGCCGGCCAGCTCTTCTGCGACATCGAGCTAGGCTTGAACATCATCCGGTGGGTGGACTTGCCGCGCTCGTGTCGAGGCTGTCCTCTTGTCCCTATTGACGTTTGCATGGCCATGACTCATCCGACCTAGGGGAGACAACATTGTGCTGCTTGGCGAGCTGGTGAGTGCCGAATCGGAAGGAGTCGCAGTTTTGCACGGGTGTTGACCACTGACGCCGAGGAATGCCGCCGCAGGACGGAGACAAGGAGCGCGACCAGCCGCACATGAAGCGCGTGTCGCTCGAGGAGGTGCTAGAGGCCGAGGAGCGGCTGAACAACGAGGGCGGCGCGAGCGTCCGCCAGCAGTGGGACTTTGACGTGCCGACCAACTAGCAACGTAATAAAGGCGCGCGACGCGTGGTGCGGATGCTGCTGCTTGTGCTGAACCAGAGTGATGAATTGCGGCGGGCTTGGCGAGGACTCTCGTCTGACACGCGAGGGTCAAGGGTAGCGTCCTCCGTCTTGCCTCTTCCAGAAGTCCGACCCAGCAGGCCAAGGCTTCGCACCAAGGTGAGTGGATCGAATCCATTTCCCTGGGAATGCCGTTCGCTTGCATGGTGTTTGGGAAGAGCTGCGTTGGTTTGCCGAGAGTGTTCGTTCGGACACGCGGCGTGTGAACCCCTGCAATCGGTAGCTCGGCAGCAATCACGCACAGGGTTCACGGACTCAAGCCTAGTCGGCTTTGTGTTGGCACTTCTGGGTCAAATAGCGCCATTGTGCATTGAAGCCATGAGGTGCGAGTTGAGGTGCTGCTCATTCGATCTTCGCACACTGGAGAACGGTCTCCTTGAAGTGCTGCGTCGTCATTTCAACTAGAAATCGCATTGGGGAAGTGACAGTGACCTGCTTTCTTGGCACATTCGCTTGAGGCTCAACGACACAGACGAAGTGTGTGCCGCGTTGATCCAGCCAACTATCACCAGCAGGACTTCATCTGGTAAACTGTCGCTCGCCACTGTGGCATCTCCACCCATGCGAGCGGCCAGTCGCTCGATTTATTCGCTGAAGTCCCCTTCACTCGCCCTCACAGCAGCCTCGAGACCCGCATCGACCGCGCGAGACCGTCCCCATCCAGTGTGTGTTGTGATGCCTTCAATTAGATGAACCAAGTTGGTATCGGCATGGGCACAGGCTCCTGCTCGTCTGGTGTCGATGGATCTCTGCTCAGAAATGGCAAAGCGCCATGGACATGCAGAGGGATTGATAGATCGCGCTGGAGGTGCTAATGACTTGTTTTTTGTATCCAACTCTCTCCTTTCGAGTCTTTATCGCAGCCTCACACTTCAGAAAGGGAACACAAGAACGCGAGCATGACGGACGCCGAGCGCTGCTTCGAGGTGCGCGGCAAGGTGCAGAACGTCATGTTCCGGCAGACGCTGATCCGCGCCGTGCAGAAGCGCGGGCTGGCGGGCGGCGCGTCCAACGACCGGTCGGACAAGGCGCTCGTGCGCGTGACGCTGCGCGGTCCTGCGGACGACGTGGACGCGCTCGTGGCGCTCGTGGCGAGCGGAAAGCAGCTGAACGACTGGGGTGCGCGCGCCGAGAGCGTCCAGGAGGTCGACGAGGCGAGTGGCCGGCGGCTGGATGAGCACCAGGTCACGACGGACAACGTGGACGCGCATCGGTGGAACCCGAACGTGACCATGTTCGTGTGAGTCGAGAAGAGAGCAGAGGCGAAAGACAAGCAATGAGAGCAGCGTGTATTGGTGGTGGGTCCGTCCTCTCCGACGCTGGAGCAGCACAGCGGCCTCTGTCTCTATCTGACGGCGGCCTAGTCGTCGTCACTGTCCTCGGCGGCAGCCTGACCGCCGCCCAGCATGCTGGACAGCAGATCGCCCGGGTTCTGGCCGCCCATTTCCTCCTGCGCCTTCTTGAGCTCCTCCGGGTCTGCACAACACGCATAAAGTCAGCTTCAAGGGCCTCAAAGAGCGGTCAAGACCGCAGCAACACGCACCCATGCCGGCCGAGAGCTTGGGCAGGATGTAGAGCAGGCCGATGGGCACGATGATCGTGAGGAACGACGGGTTCATGAGCAAGCCCAGCAGGTTGAACTTCTCGCGCTGCTCGAAGTAGTTGATGGTCGTCAGCGACTCGGCCATCAGCGGGTAGTCCGCCCGCGCCTTGGGGGCTCCGGGGTACTTGTACTCGAGCGCGCGGATGAGCCCGTCCTCGGCCACGTCGAGCTTGAACTGTTGGCAGCACCGCAGGCGAATCAGTCAGTGCATCACGGCGTGACCTTCGTCGTCGTCGCCCTCGGCTGCCGCTCCCGCACCTGGCTGAACAAGTACGTCTCCGAGGGAATGTCCACCACGTAGCGGCCGGGCGCCACGTCGCGGAACACGAACGAGCCGTCCCAGCGCGTGAACGTGGCCTGCTCGCCGTCGTCGCCGCTGAGCAGCACCTTGATGGGCGGCACCTTCTCCGTCACGGACCCCGTCGGATGCACCGACCCGCGGATCTCGAACGCCCTGCCAAGTCGGTCGGGCCGGTCTCTCGGTTAGAAACGGCGCCAGGCAGCGCGGGAAAAGGCCCAGACACGGAGAGCAGACGCGTACGAGACGCAGGACGCCAGCAGGAGCGTCAGCAGCACCGCGGCCCAGCCGCAGACGCGAGCGGCGGCCAGCATGACGAGGAGCGGGCGATGAGGTGGCCGGCGGGTCTGGTTGTTCACTGTTCTCCCCCCTCGACCCACACTTTAGACACGTTAGAGGCTTTGATGCAGCTTATCCGAGTGTCTAACGTTTCAGTGTGTGGTGCACATGGTGGCGTGTGGCGTGTGGCGCACACCACCACCCACTGCAAGCATCATCCAGGCTCGCACGCACCACCACTCTGTCATCATCCATGACATCTGTCTCCTCACAATACAACCACAAGGTGTTCTTCGTGATTGAAGACGGCTGTCACCTCAGGAAAACACCTCACCAACTTGTTCAACATGCCCAATCACCAATCCGCACACGCCGCCGCTCAAAGAAAGGTCGCCACCACTAGCACCCGAAGCGGCCGCCGACGCCCCACGCACTCGCACACCCGCCCCGAAGGCGCCGCCACCTCCACCACCACCACCTCCCAGTCCTCCGTGCCCCCGCGCCAGCATGCCGCTGCTCTTCGCCGAGGGCTCCAAGACGGCCGAGATCTCGGACGACCGCCTGCGCGAGATCGTCTTCCAGACGCTGCAGCAGCTCGAGCAGCGCCGCGGCAGCAAGTACTCGAACGTGGCGCTCGTGCCGCCCGACTTCACGCGCTTCCACTCGTGCGTCGGCTGCTCTGTGGCACCATGGGGTTGTTGAGGGAGTGCGTCTAACTGGAAGAGGATGCCGATCTGCGGTGCTGGAATATGACAGGAAGGCCGGCGTGCTGTCCCAGTACGCGTACGAGTACCTCAAGGACGGAGTCAAGGACGTGATGCCCGCTCTGGGCACCCACGTCGCCATGACGGACGACGAGCTGTCGCGGGTAAGCCTTGTTGGTAAAATGCACCGGCATGAGATTGGCCATGAAGATCCTTTCACTAAAGACCTGTCCGTGGTGCTGCGTAGATGTTCGGCGACATCCCGAAGGATCTCGTCCGCGTGCACGACTGGAGGTACGTCGCCATTGTGCATGGATCCAAGCAGTGAGGGGTTATGGCACTCAGCTCGCGTCGAATGCCACTCAGAAACGACGTGGTCACCATCGGCCACGTGCCCGCGGAGCTCGTTCGCGAGGCCAGCGACGGCAAGGTGAACGAGCCGTGGCCCGCGCAGATCAACACGCTGGTACGTCCGCCTCACAACTTGGCGCGTTGATGCTGAGCAGAGCGACTGACCGACTGTGCGATGCATGCAACCCAATCAGCTGTGGGAAGGCGGTCACGACCTCATCATGTCGATCGGCCAGGTGGTCCCGCACGAAGTCATGGGAATGGCCAACTTCAACAAGAACATCTTTGTGGGCACGGGCGGCAGCGAGGCGATCAACTTCTCGCACTTCATCGGCGCCGTCTACGGCATGGAGCGCATGATGGGGCGAGCGGACAACCCGCTGCGCCGCCTGCTCAATTATGCGTCGACGCACTTCCTGACCAAGCTGCCGCTCATCTATGTGCTGACGGTGATTGGTCGCGGGTACGTCGTTTCTCGAGCGTGCGGTTAACTTCGTATCGCTCACATTGAACGCTCGTATCTCTAGATCTGACGGACAACTAGTGACGCGCGGCGTCTTCGTGGGAGACGATGAGGAGTGCTTCATGAAGGCTGCTGAGCTGTCGCTCGAGGTCAACTTCGAGCTGCTGGACGCGCCGCTCGACAAGGTCGTTGTGTACCTGGACCCTGAGGAGTTCAAGTCGACGTGGTTGGGCAACAAGAGCATCTACCGGACACGCATGGCCATCGCCGACGGCGGCGAGCTGATTGTGCTCGCGCCTGGCGTGCACCGCTTCGGTGAAGACGACCGGATTGACGAGCTCATCCGGAAGTACGGCTACCGCACCACTCCGGTACGTTGTGTGCAATGCGCTGCGGTTGGCTCAGCTTGCTCACATGTGCATGTGCGTTTCTACAGGAAGTGCTGGCTCACTTGAACGCGAACCGCGATCTGATGAAGAACCTGAGCGCCGTTGCGCACTTGATCCACGGGTCGTCGGAGGATCGGTTCAAGATCACGTACTGCCCGGGTCACCTCACCAAGGAGGAGGTGGAAGGTGTCGGCTTCAGCTACGGTGACCTGAAGGAAATGAGCGCCAAGTACCCGGTCGACAAGTTGCAGGACGGCTGGAACGTCGACGCCACGGGCGAGCGCTTCTTCTACGTCTCCAACCCCGCGATCGGTCTTTGGGCCTACCGCGGCCGCTTCGAGGGCTCATCGGTCGCTTCGGCCGGCGCCGCGTCGAGTGCGGACGCTCCTGCCACCACTCTGGCCGTGCAGGCGGACGCATCTGAGGCGTGCGCTGATGCCGGCGTCGGTGGTGGACCGTTCAAGCAGGAGAATGCTCGCGGCGGGCTCTAGATCAAACGATGAAGCACCGGCTTCGCAAGAGGGTGGCTAGCCAACTGCTCGTGTGTAGACGCCACGACCTGTCCTGATGATGACAGTGCGTGCCGTGTAGATAGGAACACGATGGAATTCACCGACTCTGCTGCCCTTGGAGCCTCGGTCAACCTGCAAAGCCCGCGCTGCATTGACAGCAGAACGCATGGCAACCGGACGATCAAGGGCTGGAATACTCAAAGCCGGGTGGTGTCTGTCCCTCGCGGCTCGTTCATTTGGTGCCATCTCGCCCCTCTGTTCTCTGTGCTCCTCCCTCTCTGTGCTTCTCAACTGGCAGCTTGAGCGGATGGGAGCCCGCGGCGCCGTCGTGTCTAAGGCGCGCTGCCGCCGCCGCGGCCTCCCTCCCGCCGGGTGTCGACGGAACAGGCTTAGTTCTGCATGCAGAGAGAGGATCGGTCAGTCAGAGACCTACAGGCTGCTATAACACCCGGCAGCGGAGGCGGGACGCACCTCGTACTGCTTGAACTTCCGCCAGCAGTCCTCCAGCACGGCCTGCTCCTTGCGCGTCTCGTCGATCTGGTGCCAGTTCTTCTTGAGCGCCTTCTTGTACGCCGCGTAGGCCTCGCCGCAGTTGCTCTCGACCTCGCGCAGCCTGCCAGCCCACTCCCTCGTTAGACCACATCCACCCGCCCAGCACACCTCTCAACGAACGCGCGGCGCTCACGTCTTGAGCACGCAGGCCGTGACCTTCTCGCCCTCGGCCAGGCAAGCGCTCGGGTTGGCGTCCGCCTGCTTGCAGCGCATGAAGGCCACGTTCGGGTCGGCGCACTCGAAGCCCAGGATGCGCGCCGCGCACTGCAGACTCGTGTTGTCCGTGGCCGGCAACTTGCTCGCCTTGGTCTCCGCCATGCTGCGTCGCGCTCGCGGGCCTGAGGTCTCCGCCGGTGGGTCGTCTCCGCCTGCGCTCCGGGTCGAAACTAACATTAGAGGGGAGGGGAGGGAGCACACCACCAAAAAAGCAACGAGAGGCCGGCAACAGGGCACAGGCTGCTATTCGGAGAGGAAGGGTACGAGTACTGGAACGACCACATGGTATACCACATGAAGGTGTGGGACTGCGTGCCACATGGGACGCCACTTGAACTTGAAGCAACCAATCGGATTCAGATGCTGCGCAACTATCGCTGGCGGAGGCAACAGGCTGCCTTGGTGGCGCCATCTCGAGTTCCATCGTGACCGAGTGTTCACGCTCGCCACCACACGCGTGACTCAATTCAGCGGGAACGATCGATCCGGAGCCGCATTCGATCAAGACTCTCATCCGAATGCAAGTCAAGCCCTTGGACCTGTGCATTTGCTGAAGCGGAATATGCAGTTGCGGCAAATGCGTAGAAATGAACACCTCTCACTCTCATACCCCGAGCTGGAACTGCAAGGCGCCCGCCTGCTTGCCCTTGCTCATGAGTCGCACGACCATCGGAGGGGCAGAGGTCTTGTCCATGGCGTTGCTTCCGTCGCTATGGAGTGTCATCGATCCCTCTCCGATCGTCTCCCTGGAGGTCAAAGCATCCAATACATCTGTCAGTCCGACAATCAACTCACGCATTCGAGACGCGCAGTACTCACATGACGGAGCTGATGGCTGTCGGCGTCCTGACTGTGAACGATATCGTGCAGCCCTTGAGCGTCGTCATCGACTTGGGCAGCGGTGTCAAGAACGGCTGGCTACTCCAATTGGGGTTGCGTCCGCCGTTCACGTGCTTCTGAGTCCTGCCCGACGCCACTTCTTGTCCCGACGGGTCCAGCAGCAGCCACTTGCAGTACGGACTCTGAGTGCCCACCAACCGCACGCTCCGCAGGTTCTCGACGCCCAAGATGCAGAGCCGCGCCTCCGTCCGAGTCAACAGCGACGACGGCGTTGGATCGACGCGACTCTGGTCCAACACCGGCAAACTGTCGATAGTACCGAATGTGTTCGACTTCGAGACTCTGCCATTCTCAAGCCCCGACCGGACCGCAGTGCCAGCAGATGACAGAATGCTGCCACTGGAAACGTAGTCCGTACGAAGCTGGATCTCGGGATTCCGCGCCTCGATCTCCGCCCGAGACGCCCAAATGTATTCGCCCGTCTTCCTGACAAAGCCGCACTCGAGCTTGGAGAGCTCGGACATGCGCATCGGCTCGAATGACGCGTCGTACACTCTCAACAGGTCGCGGAGCAGCCGAATCGTCTGTTCTGGGGTCAGCGATCGATTGTTCTCTATCGCCATTGACCCGTACCCATCAAGTTTCAGGTCGGCGACCAGGCTGTGCACTGCGACAGCGCGGCCCATTTGGCTGTTGATCTCTGCGGTGGCCACAATAGCTTAGATATGAGCCTTGACATCGCTGGACACAGCGCACACTCACCATTGACGACCACCTCCACGACGCCTTTTCCAAGCATCGACGGCAAAGCACACGCCAAGAGCGACAGCCCGCTCTAGAGCACCAAGCACATACCCAGTCAGTTGGTCGTTGTCAACACCTCCCGCGATGAATCCAAGTGTCTCACCTTGATGGCGATCCCATACTTGCCGAAGAATTGGCTTGGTACTGTGATCTCGATCGGATCGTGGCAGCACTTGCCCGACAGGTGGCTGCGGATCCGGAGTCCGAACGTGGACGACAGCATCGGACCATCTTGCTGGAACTCGAGCGTCCAGAACGCCGGGAAGTCTCGGCGATAGCCCTCCGCCGCACTCTGCGTCATGATGGCTCCTTTGGCATCATCAACATGCGTTTTCACACTTGTCGCTCCGTCGATCACCTCGCTGATCACCTCACTCTTGAATTGGGTGATCTCTGATTGCATCTCCTTGACGCATGCGAGCACTTGCTTGTCTGTCTCAGTGCCGTCCACAAAGCCAGGAGTCATCTGTCCGACCGCCAGACGCCACTTCTTCTGGATGAACCAGTCCATTCTCGGTGGAAGCAACTGCTTCAGCTCACGCGAACGGCTAGTCGTCGTGCCACTTTGTGCCTCAAGCAGTTGGCTCTCGTGCAAAGTGATCAGCAACTCGTTCAGATCGATGTGTTTGCCGTTCTTGGACACGACAGAGCGTGTCACCCACAAACCGGCGTACCCATCGAGCAGCTTCTCGAAGTTCATCACGAACCGCAGCAGCTGATGCCACATGAGCTTCCTCGACGCTGCCCAGACGTGAATGCTCAGGGAAGCGGCAGCACTATCTCCATCCTCCTTTGCTTCTTTCTCGCCGTGTTTTGCGACCACCCGCACATGGTACTCACCGTCAGAGATGGTGTCGAACGAGTCGAGAGTGTGGACTCGTTCGTCCGAGAAGTGCGCTGAGTAGCTCTGCACGCCGAACTGCTCGAACAGAATCTCGGGCATGTGGAGCTGGAAGTTGTACTGCCAGCACCCAAACTCCGGCAGCTTGTTTGTGTCGGGCTCTCGCACGTTCTTGACTCCCCCCGGTTGATGCCTCTTCCAGTAGATCGGCACGATGAGGTCCGAATCCCATTCCAGCCCGCCCTTGCAGGCAGAGCAGGCCAGGTGGAACTGAAACAGCAGCTCCTTGAGCCTCAGCATCAATTGTTCATCGCCCACTTGGCTCCACAGATCGAGTTGCTCCAACAACTCGTGCGCGATGCGGCCTTCTTTCCTCACTGCCGCCAGCAGAATCGGAGCTCGCTCTGACAGCTTGGCCCGCAAAGCGTCCGTCTCGATCCCCATCGAGTGGTTGATGATCTGCCGGATGAAGTCGATGACCAATGCGGGATTGAGGAACACGACCGTAGCAAGTGACGGGGTCGACTCGTTGTCGAACCAGAGCACGTCCCCGATACAATGAAGAACGCGCAGAATGGCCTTGACGTCAGCCTCTGTGAGCTGGGAAAAGGCATTTTTGCGCAGGACCTCCTGCAGCAACTCGTCAACTCGAATCATCGACCCACGGATCGTGACAGCGACGAAGCCAGATTGCTGAACTGAAGCAACCTTGTCGCGCAGGAATGTACCAACCTTGGAGTAGACTTCTGGCATCTCGAAGCTCGTGTTGCTCTGAACGATCAAGCGCTGGAGAGCCTCGCGGGTGACCTTCAAGCCATGAAGGTCAGCGCTACTCGCGAAGAGCAGCTCGTCACACAAAAACCTTGGCCGCTTCTGGATGAGCGCCTCGAGCATCGTGATCTCATCTTGCAGAGAAGATATGCCCACAGACTCGCCACTGCTTTGCACCTCAGATTTGACGATGGCGCGGCGGAGGAAGGTGATCTGGCGCTTCATTTCGCGTTGGATCTGGTTCTCCAGGTGTCGAACGCGGGTATGCAAATCATCAGAGATGACTTTGACCTTGACAGCATCGTGTCCAATGAGATCTGCTTTGGTTCCAACAAACACGAACTCGGACTCGGGCTCTCGCGCACATATGACTCGGATCCAGTGGTAAATGTGCTGCTCGACGAAGTGATCCATGTCTGAACCAGTTGGTGCCAATCCACTGGGAGTCGAGCATCTATCAAGAGCGTCCGCGTATGCCTTCAGATCCACGCAAAGTAGATAAGTGGTGCGCTTGGAGTAGAACAGTGAGTGGGCTGACTGATACTCGTTCTGGCCGGCGAAGTCCCATAGCGACACCTTGTACTTGCACTTCGGACCTCGTATCGATGTCGACGACTTGCACTCGGCCGTGAACTCCCACGAGAACAGGTCGATACCGATCGTGCGTGTGTCAATGCCCTCCCGCGTTGGCGTGAGCGTGGTCAGGCTCTTGATGAAGCTGGTTTTGCCCCAGCAGCTTGGACCGACGACACACACCTTCTTCTGGTGCACGTTGTCCTTCCGGTTCTTTGGCAATAACTTGAAGTACGCGAAGATGTCATAGCTTGAGCCGCTTTTGATGACTTCGTCAGGCAGGATCGACAGATCATCGACGCCACTCTCGCGTTCGTCCACCCATCCGTCAATCGCAGCAAGGAGCGTCTCACAGAACACGGGGCAGCCGGGGCATTGGCCTTGATCGCCATTTATCGCCGCCTGCGACTTGTCCACGGAGAACCCGCTGGCAACAAGCAAGCGCACGCGGGACAGGGTCAGTGCTATCGGGAAGCGGTAGAGTGTTGGCCAGGCATCCTTGATGTTCAAACTGACAAACTCAGTCAAGGTGGAGGCAAAAAGCGCACATTTTTGGTGCTCACCTTGGTTTGGGGGAGTTTGGTGGCCCCGAGGCGGTGAAGAACCTCGAAGGAGTTGGTCGAATACTGTAGCGCAGCAAATAGCAAAGGCTCCCCCTTCTGCGAAAATTAGGGCGATGTCACTATCTTGTGTCCAAGGCGGACAGGGAGGCGCTGACTTACCTCGTTAGTTGCGCCAAGATCAGCACCCCTGGCCACCAACAGCTCTATTATCGCTTCGATTGACGAGTCGTTGGCTGCTGCGACGATGGCAAACAAGGGGGAAATGCCACACTGCTCAACCACAGGGGAAACAAGCAATAGCGACATCGTTAGATCGAGAGACGACATCTCAAAAACGAAACAGACAGCATACGTTATCTGACGCGTTGACGTCCGCCCCAGCGTCCAGGAGAGCACCAGCAATTTCGTGGACGACATCTTGTCTGTAGACGCCTGCTGCATTCTCGTCGCTGTCTCTTTTCCTTCGAAGATAATGCAGTGGTGTCGCTCCAGACTGCTCACGTCGAGACAAAAAGATGTAGGGTGACATTAGAGCTCTTCGCATCATAGCCGACGAGAAGATAAAAGGGGCATTACCGTATCCTTCGTGTTTGGATCGGCACCGGCATCCAACAGCACTTGAAGTAGCTGGAGGTCGCGATTACGACTGGCAAGTAGCAACGGTGTGCGGCCATCCTGTCAAGCCGATCAAGATAAGTTCAGAGGTCAGCCCAGTGAACATAGCCAACTAGGAAGCCGACATCACGTACGGGGTCGGGCTGGTTAACATCAGCTCTGTCCTCGAGCAGCGTTTTCACCATGCTCTTGTCGTTCCTGGTTATCGCACGGCACAACAGACTCTCCTGATGCAGTCGCACATATTGATGGTTGTCAGTATCACCCCGACAGACACAACATTTCGCACTAACAACTAACTCTTACCACTCCACTCATCCGGAGGTCTGCCCCGAGGGAGACCAAGGTACGGTACATCTCCATAGTGTCGGCATAATTGAGCGGGTGGTCGTCCTGCTCATGTTGAGGGTCACTTGGTTGATTGGCCGCAAACACACTTAGCACGGCACATCAGCTTACCGGACTGCGCGCCACATTCACATCACCACCGAGCTCCGCGACTAGTTTCACCATGTCGACACGGCCGCTCTTGACAGCTTCAACAACGGCTGTGTCCGTGGACTCGGAGTACCTGGCCTGTTGACCCCATGAACGATGAGAAGCAGCTCCCAACCCGCAGTTCAGCACAGCAGAACGGACGTACATCTTTGAAGTAGTCGTTCGGGCGGACTCCACTTCTCAGGATCTTCCTCACCTCCCCTCCGACACCGTTTTTGATTAAATGTTGCAAGTTGAACAACTTCAGACATCAGCAGAAGTATAGTCAGCTTTCTGGCCTCTGTACTCAGCAGCCGTTCATGCGAATACATGCCTGCTGGTCTTGACTTTCCCTCGCCGCCATGGCTCCCTGTCAACGTGGAACCCAGCGGATCCCACGTCCTCTTCCTCTGCGAAGCCAAAGGCAAAGTGTCGACTGGCAGGCCGCGGGAGCCTTCCTTGGCAACGGCTCTGAAACGGATCCTTCGCGACTGGTCAAAAGCAGCAGAACTTCTTTTGAGATCAGACTGTTTGGCCATGAGGAAACGACTGAAAGCATTCGCTCATGAAACAGCCGTTTTCTTCAGCGCGGCACTGTTCGCAGCTCATGTTCTCTGGTCGAGAGCATGAGCCGCGGCCCGACTTCCGGCGCTGCCGCTTGCCTGCTTCCCGCATTTGGAACGCTCTCACCGGAAAAGCCGGTGGTGGTGTGGTGTGGCTTCAACATCCGGGGTCCCAAACCAAACAAACTGAACTCCCCCGAATGAAATTGGTGCCCAATCTAAAGTATACCGTCTACCTCCGGATAGAGTATCCGGATTCCGAATAACGGTGTATATTTTGTAAATGTCAATGTTTGGTTTGGATTTCGTCCAAATGGTCCGAAATGTCATTTAGAAAAATGTCAATATCTCAAAAATGACATGTCCAAATCGTCACTAATGTTGGCTCTCATGGATTTTTCTGTCGAATTTCCAGCGGATCAACCCGAAGAAGCGACCAAAGGAGAACACCACGCGCCGCCGCCAGAGCTACCCCCGCCGCCTCGCCGCCTCGCCGCCTCGCCGCCTCGCCGCCTCGTTCTCGCCGCCGCCGCCACGATGAACATCTTCTCGCGCAAGAACAAGCTGGAGGACGAGCTGTTCAACATGAAGTTCACGGCCAAGACGCTGCTGCGCAACGCCAAGAAGTGCGAGAAGAACCAGGCGGCGCAGAAAGCCAAGCTCAAGCGCGCGATCGAGCAGGGCAACATGGAGGGCGCCAAGATCTACGCGCAGAACGTGATCCGCGAGAAGAACCAGGCGCTGAGCTACCTGCAGCTGGCGTCGCGCATGGACGCCGTGGCCTCGCGCGTGCAGACGGCCATCAGTATGGGCCAGCTCAAGGCCAACATGAGCGGCGTGGTGCGCGGGATGGACACGGTCATGGAGTCCATGAACGTCGAGAAGATCTCGCAGACCATGGACCAGTTCGAGAAGCACTTCGAGGACATGGACGTGCGTGCCGCCTACATGGAAGGCGCCATGAGCAACGGCACGTCCATGACCACGCCCGCCGACCAGGTCGACGACCTCATCCAGATGGTCGCGGACGAGAACGGGCTCAAGGTCGCCGGCCAGCTCGACTCGGCCGGGCTCGTGGGCACCGAGCTCCCCGCCACGGCCGAGGCCGCGCGCGAGAAGAAGTCGCAGGACGACCTCTCCATGCGGCTCGCCGCCCTGCGCAAGTGAGTCCACCAGCACGTTCATGCAAGCGCGCGCCAAGGCGTGGCTAGCGACGGGTCTTGTCCGCCCAATATACGTTAATTATACCATCATGACGCCGCCGCGAGCACGGCACCGACTAGCGCCGTCAAGCGCTCGGCCAGGTCGTCATCTTCGTCAGGGTCGCTCTCCGCCGTCGAGTCGCCTTCGGCGTCTGCCATCCTCCTGAGCTTGAGCAGCAGAGGGACCGCCTTGAGCTCCAGCAGCCGCTCGCATAAGCCGCCCAGCGCGCCGACCAGAAGACTCAGTATCGTGACGGCCAGTCGTAGGAGCTCGGCGAACTCGGACGCGTCCATCGCGACCGCCTGGCACTCCGACTCGTCCGTGTCTTCGTCTGGATAGCACACCACCAGCACGTGCAGCACGTCGACCAACGTCTCTGCCAGCGCATCCACGTGCTCATGGAACACGCCAGGGTCTCGCTGGCACAGGTTGAGCAGCAGCACCAGCGAATAGACGCGGAAGTTGGTCGCCTGCTCGGACGTGACCAGCGCCGCCGTCTTCTGGTCGCTCGGCGCCGCCCCCTGCGTCGACAGCAGCAGCCGCAGGTTGCGGTGGAAGAGCTTGAGCACCGACGGCAGCAGCGCCGCGACGGCCGCCAGCATCTCCTCGTCCGCGATCACCACGACCCAGCCGAGCACGAACAGCGCGTCGGCCTGCGCCCACTGGTTCTTGCAGGCCGCCATCCGGCTCAGGCTGGCGAGCACGCGGCCGCCGACGGCGTCCAGCAGTCGCTGGCCGGCCACGCGCGAGACGCACAGCGACCCGATCGCGCTCGCGGCCTTGCACTTGAGCAGCACGTCGCGCGCCTCGAGCGCCGCCACGACGCGCAGCAAGTGCAGCGGCGCCGACGTAGCGTCTTCCCCGTCGTTCGCGCCGCCCTCGTGCTCGTCCGGAGCGACCAGCAGCCGCCGCACCTCCATGCTCACGCTGTCGAGCGGCAGCGCCGCGATCGCCGTGAGCGCCTCCACGAACGCGCGCTTGTCCGCATCATTGGCGTCGCTCTTGGCGGCATCGGCGTCCGGCTCCCAGCGCAGCTCCGCAATCAGCTGGCGCACGAACGCGCCGAGCGAGTCGTCGCGCGCGTCGGCATCGCCGTCGTCCATGCCCGACGCTGTGCGGCCCTCTCGACAGTCATCTGACGGCAGTGGCGAGTTATCGAGTCATTCAAACACAATGTTCAGTAGTTTACCGCCAACATACTGAATGCAAGTGATCGCGAGTTTGAAGAATTGCATATTGTATTCAAAATATCAATTTACGTGGCCCACAAGAGAACAATGCTGGATACAACATCCAAGTCAATAACCCTAACCGCACAATGCAAGATCTGATATCTGCATTGTGCGATTAGGGTTTGCTCTCGGCCAATCCGACGACAGTATTTTTAGTGCTCGCTTCTGATTCGCTGGTTGGACTGGCCAATCAAAATTCGCTAAGCGAGCCAATGGCATAATTCCATTGTATAATCGCGTTGTTTGATTGGGCGACAGAGACCAATCACGGGGCTGCCTGTGATTTTGCGCGAATGAAAATTCGTTCCATCGGCCAATCGGTTTTCGTGATTCGCTGAATTTCGGCCAATGAAGCGTGGATTCATCCA
>JAADYB010000116.1:0-40047 GCA_023338075.1 Phytopythium litorale
CAAACGGAGAAGAGGAATTTGATGTTGGATGCATTTATAGACTCGATGCGATGTTCCCCCAACGAAGACGAAGCTCGCACCGCTATTTCTGGTTTGGCAAGGCTGACATCAACAGCCTCAAACCGATAACTCACCTCCGTCGCAGAGGTGGACAACAAACAGAGCACTGCGAGCTGCACATTGACCCTCAGCTCACTTCAACCAATACGAACTTGTTGGCCTGCAAACAGACGCACTTGTTCGACCGCCGCAGTCCAACGCCAGGTCGAATGAAATTGTTCTCGTGGCTGGCCGTTCGCGTTCAAACTTTGCTCATAGGTACCAACGTGCCATCCGCGAACGCACTGGCAAGGTGTGGGATTCCTCATACGCGTGGTTGTCGGCGACACACAACGGTGACGCCCGTCAGCAGTGGGGGGAAAGATAGCGACAGTGGTGGCTTTGCCCGCCGTCTCTTCTAGCCTGCCAAGCCGTTGCGTCGATGTGGTGTGAGCCCGATTGCTAACGCCTCACCATCCAACGAAATATACAGCTCAATTCAATCGCGTCGACGCAGCCTTTGGTCCTCGGTTGTACCTTGGAACCCTTCGCGCCACCCTCACTAAATCGGATCCTCCTTGATCGGGTCCCACGCCGTCACGAAGTAGCAGTCCAGCGCATCGAGTGTCTCGACCTGTGCGGCGGTCAGCTGCACATTGACGGCTTCGAGGTTCTCCTTAATGCGCGCCGCCTTGACCGACTTCGGGAGCGGAACGAAGCCCTTGGCGAGGCTCCAGGCGATCAGCACCTGTGCGGGCGTGGCGCTCACTTCACTGGCCACGCGAACCAACGCTGGATCGTCCATCTTCATCGCTCTTGCCAATGGCGAGTACGCTTGCAGGGCGATGCCGAGCACCTGGCAGTACTTGACCGTGGATGCGCGTGCCATCCATGGATGCAGCTCGATCTGATTCACCGCCGGCTTGACGCGCCACGTCTCGGCGAGCTTGGCGAGATGTCCCTCGCCGAAGTTGGACACGCCGATGTCGCGCACGAGACCCTCGGTCTGCATGTCTTCGAGCGCGCGCCAGGCGTCCGCGCGTCCCTCGCTTGGCCCAGGGGCGTGCAGCAGGTACAGATCGATGTAGCCAATGTCGAGCACTCGGTGGCTCTCGCGGACAGCCCCAACCACGTCTTCGTAGCTGAACCGGTGGAGATACACCTTGCTCGTGACGAAGATCTCGCCACGAGGAATTCCGGAGTCGCGCACAGCCTTGCCGACATCCTCCTCGTTGTAGTAGGAGCCCGCGGTGTCGATGTATCGATAGCCAGAACGCAGCGCCTCCAGCACCGAGTCGTACGTCTCACTACCCGGCGCACTCTCGTAGACCCCAAAGCCGATGCCAGGCATCGCAGCACCACTCGGCAGTGTCGTTGTTGAGATGGCCATGATTTGGATCAATGCTGGACGAAGACAATCGGAGAGTGAGCGCTGGATGAAGCCAAGCCACCTTGAAGTCGACAGTTGAATGGGTTGAAGCGGACCCTCACTCACGAATTCGACAAGAGGAATGGATGTAGTGATGCATTGCAATGGTCATTGGTCGCCACCATCAAGCTAGATCGGGTGCTCCTTGATCGGGTCCCAGCACGTGACAAAGTAGCGGTCGAGCTCATCCAGCGCCTCGACATGCTCGGGCGTCAGCTGGACGTGCGCGGCCTCAAAGTTCTCCTTGATGCGCGTCGCCTTGACCGACTTGGGCAGCGGTACGAAACCCTTCGCGAGGCTCCATGCGATCAGTACCTGTGCAGGCGTCGCATTCACCTCCTTGGCCACCCGGACCAGCGACGAATCCCTGATCTTGGACGCACGAGCCAGCGGCGAGTACGCCTCCATGATGATGCCTTGGCGCTGGCAGTACTTGACCGTGGACGTCCGCGTCAGCCACGGGTGCAGCTCCACCTGGTTCACAGCGGGCTTGACTCGCCACGTCTTGGCGAGCTTGGACAGGTGCTGCTCGCCAAAGTTGGACACGCCAATGTCGCGCACGACTCCCTCGATCTGCAAGTCCTCGAGCGCCTTCCACGCGTCCGATCGCCCGTGACTCCCCGATGGCGCGTGCAGCAGATACAAATCAATATAACCAAGACCAAGCTTCCGGTTGCTCTCGCGGACCGACTCGACCACCGCGCGGTAGGTCCAGGCGTTGAGGATGATCTTGCTGGTCACGAACACCTCCTGTCTTGGCAATCCCGAGTCGCGCACGGCCTCTCCCACGTCGCGCTCGTTGCCGTATACGACGGCCGTGTCAATGTGCCGGTAGCCGACGCGCAGCGCCTCCAGCACCGCGCGGTACGTCTCGTGGCCTGGCGCGCTTTGGAAGACGCCGAAGCCGAGGCTAGGCATGGCAGCGCCGCTCGGTAGCGACTTGGTCGACACTTGGACGCTCATTGAGAAGGCAGAGGCGGCTGGCAGGGCGGTAGACAGCGTCGAGGACACACTGAGGGCGTCGGTGGCAACGATGCGGTGGAGAAATGAACGCTGAGGGCAGCAGTCGTGTCTCCTCGACGTGCGTGTCTCCTCGGCGTGCGTGTCATTCGCATTTACGGGCGGAACGAGTTGAAGCGTGTCCGTGTCTTGCGAGTGTGATTACGTATCCGGTTTATGCCACACCATGTGCCACACCACTCCGTTTGAATTCGAATTTGAAGTGCACAAGACAAGACTTGACAACTCAAGCGCTCGCTGTCCCTGCAACAGGAGTGCCAGCGTCTGCCATTGTGGCTGGAAGCCATTTCGCTTGGCATCAATAGAGCACCTCTCGAGGATGGCGTCGCACACATCGCTCGGCTGCGACACCGAGCTGACAGCAGCAATTGGCGTGTTGCCACCTCAAATAAATCGACACGTTTGTGCGGCTGCAATGAGAGCTACGACACCCACCTCGTACAAACGATACGAGCGAGACCCATCCGCGATGGATGTTGCAAAGGAGTTCGCTGGGTTTCATTACGGACCGTTGATCGGAGGAGTGACAAGACCGACCGGCCACCTGCCAGCCCTCGGCCTCCCTTTGACACGCACACGTTGGGGGCGACGGCTGCAGGCGGCACGACCCGCGAGGCGAAATAAAGCGCCGGTGCCGTCGAGACGCAAGCGAGCGGACGCGTCAGCTACTGAGCCTGAGCGGTGGGCACACCGCCTAGTAGTAGTTGATGAGGCGTTCGTTGATGGGCTGCGTCGGGCGGTTGTTGCTGCCATGGTCCGTCTCGGGAAGCTCCTTGTACTTCTCGAGCAGGCGCTGGTGCTGCTCCGGCGAGATGGACAGCGGGTTGTTGAGCACCCACCAGTTGACCGTCTCGCTGCACGGTGGGGTCGTGAGGCTGCCCGGGTAGTTGAACAGGTGGCTACGCTGGACCAAGGAGCGGAGCGTGTCGACGTAGTTGTCGCTGCACCAGGGGCAGACAAGTCACACCATCAGTCCACAGCGTCGCTCCTGGTCGAGATCCATGCGACTGCCTTACTCGATAGTGACGGGCACGGAGCTGTTCTCCACGCCCACGTCCATGGTGCTGATCACCGTGTTGAGCCACGGGTTCTCGGGTGCGCCGTCCTCGGCGTTGAGCAGCAAGCCCGTGACCAGCAGGTCGGAGCCGCCAGCGATCTGGTGGACGAAGTGGATCTCGCCGGCGTAGTGGTGACCGTTGATCGTGTGCTCAGACGTGGCGTGCACGTGGAATTGCAGCATGTTGTACGACGCCTCGGGCACGTCGTCGTCGTTGCGCACCTCCACCTGGCACTCTGCAAGCACCAACCCACAGTCAGTGGCATGATCGAAGAGCCGAAACGAAGCGGTCGACACGCCTTACTGTTGTTGTCCGTGTTGAGCACCCATTTGTAGACCTCGCCCAGCTTGTTGAGCTTAAAGTCGTAGCATTGACCCTTGAACTTGAGTGGGACGCGCTTGCGTGTACCCCACTTGTCCACCACGTGCGAGCCGGTGCGGTCCTGCGGGAGGTTGATGGGCGACTGCCGCGCACCGGCGCAGGCCGGGTAGTCCGCACTTGTGCCCCACGCTGACGGCCCGAGCGACTCGTCCGAGTTCTCGTGGTAGCTCCAAGCTTGTCCGGCGTTCGCCACGCCAGCGGTCATCGCGGCTGCAAGCAGCACCGCTCGGAGCCCGGACCAGACCATGATAAGAGGAGAGTCGATGCACGAGAGAGTATGTGGCGGTGGAGTCGCGACTGGGCAAGAGACCGCAGGTTCGTGAATGGAGAGACTCGGACAAGCGACGCAACAGAGACTCGGCTGTCCATTGCAGTTTGCACGAGATCCACTGGTGGAGTCAACTGAGCCGTCCCTTCACGACGGCTCGCGATCTTCCCGTCCCTCGAAGCAGAGACCATTGGACCGCAACGAGGCGACGGTTGGCAAGCGGCATCCGAGATCCACACCGCGCGACGAACAGACGGACGTCTTCGAAAGATTTTTGGGGCCGCTGTGCCACAGCGTTCGCCTCACTTCAAGACGTTAGGTGACACTACTTCGAGGGTGTGACGACCACATTGAGCGTAACTATCGTGTTACTACTCAGGTTACGGCTAGGCTCGGGTTCCGGCTCGTTTACGTAGACGGTGTTGCCATCATCTCGTAATATTTCAGTAATTTACATTTTACGAATATCCGAATCGAAACTTGACACTGAAATCGCAAGCAAAACATCTTCTTTATCTATCCCGATGTGAAATTTGATATTACATACAGAATATATCCAATATACTATTATTTTGGAGTTAACCACGTAGAATTGTGTTTTCAAGTCATCTCTGTTCCTCGTATTGATTGGTCAAAACAAGAACTCACTTTTAGCCAATCCAGTGTGCCCGTGATTGCATCACCTGGATCTGTTTACTTGATGCCCATCAAAATGGAGGCAAAGTTCAAGACGCGCCGTCTTCCCTCCCCTGCGCGCTGCGTGCGTTTGCTGTCATTCTCCAAGTTGCCATCGACAGCTCAAGCCTCTCCCAAGTCCCGTAACCATGTCCGTGACGGTCCCGACCAAGACGCTGCCCAGTGGCGCCAAGATCCCGGCGCTCGGCCTCGGCGTGTACCAATCGGAGCCCGGCGCCGAGACGTACGACGCCGTCGCGTCGGCGCTCAAGCTCGGCTACCGGCACATCGACACGGCGCAGTACTATGAGAACGAGGCGGATGTGGGCCGCGCCGTGCGCGACTCGGGCATCCCTCGCGAGCAGATCTTCGTGACGAGCAAGCTCTTCGTGGCGCACTGGGGCTACGACAAGGCTGTGGCCGCCACGCGCGAGAGCAACGAGAAGCTCGGGCTCGGCTACATCGACTTGTTCCTGCTGCACGCGCCTGGCGACGCGTCCACGCGCGCCGAGACGTGGCGTGCGCTCGAGGACCTGCAGACGGAGGGTGTGATCAAGGACATTGGCATCTCCAACTTCAGCGAGGCGCATTACCAGAAGCTGGCCGAGACGTTCCGCGTCAAGCCCGCGCTGAACCAGGTGGAGTTGCACCCGTGGCTCACGCGCTCGGAGCTCGTCAAGTTCTTCGAGAAGGAGGGCGTGGTGCTCGAGGCGTACTCGCCGCTGGCCAAGGCCGCTAAGCTGTCGGACCCGACGGTCTCGCAGATCGCGAGCGAGCTGAGCGCCACGACGGCGCAGGTGCTCGTGGCGTACAGCCTCGCCAAGGGCTTCATCACGCTCCCCAAGTCGGTGAACCCCGCGCGGCAGTTGCTCAACCTCGAGTCCGTCAACGTCAAGCTGACGGCCGAGCAGATCGCCAAGCTCGACTCGCTCGACGAGTACCTGGTCACGGGCTGGGACCCGATCAAGGAGCACGCCGTCTAGGTCGCTGTCGCGCTGCGCTTCTCTCGGTTTGACCTGGTGCCTTCGTTTGACAACAGATCACTCCAATACACATGCGTTTCCTTCTGCAACACCCCCGACAGCATGTGTCATTGGTACAATCGTTCTTCCACGTCTGCTCCCGCACTCCTGGCATACTTTACCCAAGTGAGTCGCCAGGAGCGCGTCACCATTGCAGATACCGAGTACTCGCTTCTGATTGGACGAGCCTCGAACATGTCTCAACGCCATTCACAGCCACCAAGACCTCTATTCCTACATAATTGCTATTATATCGTTTCATTGTGGCTCAAGCTTGCTTCGTGTTCAACCTCTATAACTCACATACTGACCATAACGCATCCTTCATGGCTCTCAATCGAACACGTCATGCGTGGCGAGCTCCTCGACCGCAACGAAGGAGACTCACCAATCCGGTTCTTCCTTGCAAGTCCCCAGGCCGCCATCACCTCAAGAGGCAAAACGTCCGTCGCCATGGCGTCCTCCACCGCCGTCGTGCCGACCAAGAAGCTGCCGAGCGGCGCCGAGATCCCCGTCGTGGGCTTCGGCGCCTACCTGTCCGACTACGCGGGCGTGTTGTCGGCGCTCCAGCTCGGCTACCGGCACATCGACACGGCCGAGGACTACGAGAACGAGGAGGACGTGGGCCGCGCCGTGCGCGACTCGGGCATCCCTCGCGAGCAGATCTTTGTGACGAGCAAGGTCTTCCCTACCCACTGGGGATACGACGCCGCCGTCGAGGCCTGCAAGCGCAGCAACGAGAAGCTCGGGCTCGGCTACATCGACCTGTACTTGCTGCACGCGCCGGGCAAGTCGGCGACCCGCGCCGAGACCTGGCGCGCGCTCGAGGACCTGCAGAGCCAGGGAATCGTCAAGGACATCGGTGTGTCCAACTTCAGCGAGGCGCATCTGAAGAAGCTCGCTGAGACCTGGCGCGTCAAGCCCGCGCTCAACCAGATCGAGGTCAACCCGTTTGTGACACGCGCCGAGCTGGTCGCGTACTGTCAGGGCGAGGGTATCCACATCGAGGCGTACTCTCCGTTGGCCAAGTCGACCAAGCTCGTGGACCCCGTGGTCGTGGAGATCGCCAAAGAGACGGGTGTCACGCCCGCGCAGGTGCTCATCGCCTACAGCCTCGCCAAGGACTTCATCACACTGCCCAAGTCCAACAACCGCGAGCGGCAGCTGCTCAACCTCGAGTCCGTCAACGTCAAGCTCACAGCGGAGCAGGTCGAACGCCTCGACGCTCTCGACGAATACCTCGTGCTCTCGTGGGACCCCATCAAGAACGAGCCCGTCTAAGCTGTGAGACGCCCAACAGGCGCATCAGAGGAGCAGCTAACAACAGTGTCGTGACAACTTCCAAGTACAGCCTGTGCATGCTCTGATTCATACCCTGCGCGTCTAAATTCTGCCTTCGAAGAGCATCATGAGGCGCTCAGCTGACGTCGTCGCTGTCCGTGGGACCGGCGGGAGCTCTTGTGATGGCTCGATGGACAGTTCATCATCAGTCATGATGATCGCACTCCGGGTCTCAGTCGACGGAGGCTCCACAGTGTTGGAACCGCCTGCTCCAGGCGTCACAACAACGAACGAGCTCGATCCAACGCCACTGCCAGTTCTTGTGGCCTTCATCGTGTCGCTCTCAACTGTCCTAGATGCCGTGGCTGTACCATTTTCGACGGCGTCGGTTGCCTCCGTCGCGATGATCCACTCGTCAGTCTTGGTTATCGATGTTCGCGTCGCCGAGTAGCTTTCGGTGTTTACAGCCTGAACCTCGCGCATTGTCGGTGTCGTCGGCGTTCCTCGCTGCTTGATCGTCGTGTCCATCACGGCATTCGATTGTCGCTTGACCCGCCACTGCCTCCGGCGGACACGGTACATTCGAAACGCAGCCTGGATGCGAACAGCCTGGCGATGACGGAACGAGTAGCCGCGCACGGCAAGCTCGTCGACCTTCTCCTGCACTGTGAGGCTGTCAAGAGGCACCACGCGCGATGTGAGAACCAACAGGAGGTCCGAGAACCGCAGCATGCGACCTGGCAGCACCACATGCTCTGCGCCACTGCCTCTACCCCCAGTAGCAGTCGTCCCAGCGCCAGCAATCACACCGATGCCCATGCCGATCACGCCCAAGCCAGGAAGCACATCTTCAGCTCCAGTCGCACTCCCGCCAGCCACAAGTGACCGAAACGCAAGCTCCGCAACTCGCGCCTCAACGTCGTGGAAGCTTTCGCGGCGGTGCTGATGAACCGCAGTGGCCATTTCTGCGACTCGTTCGCGGGACATGTCCTCAGTGACGCATTGTGCTAGCATCTCGGCGTGGGTTCCGAGTCCGAGTGGCAGCTCTAACTGAGTCAGCAGCGGTAACAAGTGCTTGATGTGCACGTAACCGAGTGCACCCGTGTCGAACTCGCTCCAGACTTGTTGGAACCGCCGGAGGTGGTCTCCGGTGAACCCTAGCAGCCGCTCCGACTGCCCGCGAGCCTCGATGACCGCCGAAGTTGACACGTACGTGTCGACGATCGTGGCGGCATACAGATTCTGCAGCACCAGCGCCACGAGCACGTAGAAGACGTTGTAGAAGATGGCGCTCAGCAGCGACGACCCGCAGTCGCTGTTGTTACCCGCCGCGTTGTTGCTCGTGGTCGTGGTCGCCGTCACACTCTCCGCTTGCATCGCGCTCACGCACCTGGGGGCGGCCACACTGGACGCCTGGTACGTGTCGAACCAGTCCTCTCCAGCCGCGAACTTGACGAAGGACGAGAAGGCGTTGGGGAACGTGGCAAAGTTGGTGTTGGCGTCCAGCCCGTACCCCCAGCGCGTGATGGGGAAGATCTGCACGCCGATGATGGCGAACACAAACAGCGCGTAACCTAGCAGCAACGACACCTTGAGCGTGAGCCTCGCGCTCGCGTGCAGCGTCTCGAACAGCGTGCTGAGCGCCGCGAAGCGCTCGAACACGAGCGAGATGTACTTGAAGTCGAACGCGCGCGTCATGAAGAGGATGAGCAGCACGGGCGAGTCGGAGACCGCGGGACCCACGAGCATGACGAACGCCGTCACGCTATTAAACGTGCGCCACGTGAAGCCCTTCATGAAGAAATCCTTCCAGCCCATGGACGCGATGTTGACGACCGCGTCCAGTGCGTACACGACCGAGAACGTGTAGTGGCACCACCAAACACCGTTGGGCTCGTTGCGACCCACGGGCGAGCGGAACCACGCCAGCAGGAACGTGTGCAGCATGACGGCGCTGCCGATAAAGGCGCGGAAGCGGCGCGCTTGAGCGAAGCGCTGGACGCGCTCCAACAGCGCGTTGCTCGGCACCGGGTACTTTGGACGCAAGGCGAGCACGGCCTGCTTGTTGCGCATCCACATGAGCTGCAGGTTGGAGAGCAGCAGCGTGCCGTTGTAGCAGCGGAAGTTGTTCATGATGATGCCCGCGAACACCTTGAGCACGTAGAAGCGGCTGAAGAAGATGAAGGCGACGAAGAAGATGGCGAAGTAAGCCGACGCGTTCTGCACAGGCTGGTGGTCTCCGTCCACGATGTCCATGGCCAAGTTGAGCACTGGCAGCCAGCCCTTTTTGGACACGAGCACGAGTACGGAGCCCATTGCGCCGCCGATGTTGTCGAAGTGCATGCCCGCGAGGTTGCCCCACACGCGCGGCATCAACACGCCAGCCTTGTCGCTCGCGAAGAAGCCCGCGCACTCGACGCGCGCATGCACGCTCGGGTCATTGCAGAAGGAGAACTTGCCGGCGAAGAGCTGCATGCCGAGCGTCGCGAACGCGTAGAACATGAAGGCCGCGAGCAGCACGCAGCACAGCAACTGCTTGGCCGACTGCTTGAGCGCCTCGGTGATGACGCGGAAAGTCTTGACGCGGTAGAAGACGCGCACAGGTCCAAAGGCGCGCGCGAGGCGGAAGAGCATGCGCATGGGCGAGTGCGGCAGCAGCAGCAGCAGCGAGCACGCGAGCAGGACGACCATGTTCATTTGGTTCCATGGGTTCGACAGGTAACTGTTGGGCGTGAGCATGAAGCCGCGCGAGACGACCTTGATGGTGAACTCGAACAGCAGCGTACACGCGTAGACGAGGTCGCTAAGCACCGTGATCTCCTGGATGAGCGCCGAGTAGAGCGGCGACTGCACTGTCAGCATGACGGTGCGGATCACGATCACCGCGAAGATGTACTTGTCCGTCTCCTTCTCCAGCTGTCGGCAGCGCAGACGGAAGGGCGAGTTGGGCGGGAAGAGGAAGAGCGAGACGTCTGCTGTCAGCCACTGGCCGTCCACGAAGCACCGCACGTAGCTGCGTACGCTGTGCTTGCGGTGGGTCGGTGAACTGCGACGCAGAGGGGAGTTGAGCCACGGAAAGAGCGACCAAGTCGCCGGGTCGATGTCCACGTCCTCCCTCCTGTTGCCACGCGCGTTGGGCGAGCCGGGGCGGTCGACCACGACCGAGAGCGGTGGTTCCTCGTCTGCATTGGCAATGTTGTCGTCGTCGTTCTCTCTGTCTTCATCCCGCTCGGCAAGTTGCTTGTACCTGCCATTCCCAGCTCCAGAGTCGCCACTCGTGCCGCCTCGATGGTCATTCATCGCGGCGTTGCTGGCAGCCGCGACGGCCTTCGAGTGACGCGAGAACCGCAAGAACTCGGACATGGGGAGCACGCGCAGGAGCCTCAGCTTGAGTTCTTCCGACACGGAGCGGGTGATCTTGGCGCGCTTCTCCGCGCTGCCCGCAAGACTCAGGTACATGGTGTCGTTCAAGTACAAGTCGCTGAAGGCGCGCACGAATGTGTACTCGTCGAAGTGGTGGACGCGCTGCATGACGAGCATGCGCTCCTGGAACTGCCCACTGAGCGTCTTCTTGCGCTCGTCCTCGTTCATGGCAAAGTTGCGCAGCAGCACGACGACCAGGATGTTGAGCGACAGATGCACGGCAAGCACAAAGTAGCCGAGGTAGAAGCCCATGGTGACGACTACGGACGCCTGCGCGGCCTCGAGAGACGCGTGGAAGATCTGCCACAGGTTGCCGCCGCACGAGACCTTGAACAGCGTTAGCATGGCGTCTCCGAACGTGTCGTAGTTCGAGCGCATGCTCGCGGGGAACTTGCCGCCGAACAAGCGCATGCCGAGGACAGCGAACACGCTCGTGAGCACCAGGAAGAACGCCGTGACGCTCAACAGCGCCGGTACGCTGGCCATCAACGCGTCGAGAACCTGCATGAGCTCGTTCTTGTTGCGCACGGCACGGAACGGACGCACGAGCCGGAACAGGCGGAAGGCGAACACCACGCGCGTCGTCGTGTCCGTGTAGAGCACGAGAGAGACGGCCATGGACACGTACTCGGCCGCGACGGCCAGCAAGATGAGGAAGTCGAGGCGGTTCCACGGGCTGCGCAGATAGCTGAGCAGGCCTCCCGAGTTGGCGCACACGAGCACAAACTCGACGGCGTACACGACGATGAGCGCCGTCTCGATGGTGTGCAAACGGGCGGCGTACCCCGCGCTCATGCCGTGGTACTCGAGCGAGAAGAGCACAGCGTTGATGAACACGACAGCGTTCATGAAGTGCTCGAACAGCAGAGAGTCGCACACGGTCGCGATGCGGTCGAGCGCAGCGCCACCAGGCTCCAGGATGAAGAAGACGCAATGCTGCCGGAGGCGAAACGAGGCCAAGAACGAGTCCTCTGGGTCATCTCGCGATTGGAAGAGCGGTGAGCGAAGTACGCCATCACGGACGCGCTCACACCATGCGCGCCACCACCGGAGCACCAACTGCGCCACGTCGGGGAACTTGTTGGTCGCGCTGGGGATTCGCGGTCGGCGCTTGGCGAGGTATGCAGTCAACTGAGCCTCACGCTCACGCTGACGAGCACCGCCGAGGATGCTGACTGCGATGTAGGCGCCGCGTACGATGCCGACGAACAGCGCGAGGATCGTGTAGCTGACGAAGACCACGAGCGCGATGAAGTAGGCGATTGACAGGTACGACGAGGCCTGCAGCGCGCCGTCAAGCGCCGAGCCAAAGCCTGCGCGCAGTGTGATGAGGTACACTGTCAGGAAGGATGCTTGGAACGAGTGGAAGCCCGTGTTGCCGTTGTTTGGAGCGCTCATGGTCACACAGGCGTGGAGAGAGGTGGAGCCTCCACACGCCGTCGAATCGACCATCGTCATGCTGTTGATGAAGGAAGTCGCGGTGCTCAGTTTGCAGAACCGGTTCGGGAACGCTGCAACCCACTCGCTGGCGCCACCGGCAGGCGAGCCAAGATTGATGGCGCACCGATGTGAGAGCGAGTCGTTGAACAGGTACATGCCGAGGATGGAGAAGAGAAAGAGGTAGTAGCAGTAGCAAAGCAACGCGTTGCCGGCCATGGGCAGCGAGGCCAGGAACGTGTCGAGCACCTCGCGGAAGCCTCGCCACGACTTGAGCACGCGCAGGCAACGGAACACCCGCAGCGGAAGCATGTCGACACCTGCGAGCGCTCGAGCAATGGCCCAAGAAGACGTCGAAGTCAACGCAGAGGCTGCGAGCGCGAGCCAGGAGAGCACCACCACGACGAAGTCGAAGGTGTCCCAGGGCTTGTGAAGCACTGGCCCAATGCCCTCGAGCGACACGACCTTGGCGACTTGTTCCCCCGTCAGCAGCGCCAGCAACGCCCACTCGAGCGGTGACATGACATCGCTCACATGGACACCGTCCTCCTCGTCCTCTTCCTCCACAAAGGGCTTGAGTGCGATGTGCAACATGGCGGCGCTGACGACCGCAAGCACCAGCAACTCGAAGGAGGGATGAGAGAGCACCTGGAAGCAGACGATGGACACGCCATGAGGGAGAGGCACGTCCTGCGGCTCGCACAGGTCGATCGTGCCCGCCAAGTGCGCAGATCGCACGAAGAAAGAGCGAGCCACGTTACGCGTGTCGGCGTCTTCGAACTCCAAGTCCAGCGTCCAAATGGCTGTCGTCGAGGTTGCCATAGCGTTCATGGACAGCGAACTCATACTGCTGCTCGAACTCCCGCCGATCACGAGTCGCTCCGTGTCAGCCAGTGAGACGTCCTCAACCACCTCGCCCCCTTGCTCACTCTTCCCACCAGAGGTTACAGAGCTGGTTCTCCCTGCCGTGGATGGCGACGAAGAAGGCGATGACAAGGCGAGCACGTCCATCGGCAGCGCACAGAGCGAGAGGCAGCGGTCGTCGCTCTCGGGCAGCAACTCCGGGTCGATGTACTTGAGCGTACGTAAGAAGTTGGTCGTCTGGCGGCCGTCGCGCACGCTCCGCACGTCCGTGATCGCCACGATCGTGATCTCACGCCAAGCTTCATCCACTTCCTGGCTGCTTCCAGGCTGGTACATGCTGAAGTCTCCGTCGAATCCCAGCCGACGGCCACGGAGTCGGTAGGAGACAACGCTGAAGCAGCGGCACGCGAACCACCAGCAGCAGCCCGAGTGTGCCCACATCAACTTGCACGTCCACGACCAGACCAGAGCGCACAGGCTCGAGGGCCAAGCGATCAAGCGACCCCATCGACTCGGACGCGGCAGCCACACCAGCGTCGTCTGGTCGTTCAACAGCTTGAGCACGCCCGGTTGAGGCTCGCCTCGGACTCCGTGGCGGAGTGCGCGCACCTTGCCGTCGCGCAAACGGTCGCGGAACTGACGCAGTCGACGCTCGCTTTCATACGTAGATGCCTCGGCGGCTGCGGTCTCCCCCGGACGCGTCATGGTGGCGCGTCTCGAGTCGCTGGCTTGAACGCTGGAGATCAGCCGACTTGCATCAGCCCTTGCTTCGTCAGTGTGCCGCCAAAGATGCCGTCGCCCGCACAATCAAGCGATCGACAACTATCTTTGGTGCCGATTCTTCGCCGCAACGACGCCTTGATGTCATCAGCGCTCCGTTTCATCGCGCCACCATAGCAAGCCACCAAGATATTTGTGTTTGCCACCGCGCCGACCGAATTAGCTTTGGAAACGTCTGCGTGCCACACTTTCGGCGCCAAAGCACCCAACCTCGTCACCACCAGCAGCAACTGGAAGTCTGTTGTGTCCCCGGTCACGACCTCGGTGACACCGTCATGAGCAAACGGCGCGGCATTGGCGGCGCGGGACCGACTGGCTCCCTGTCATCACCAGCCGCGCATGACAGTGGAGCGCAACAAGTGGGGATCTATGGCTGGGAATGGGCACTTGACGCACTCGCTAACGACCCGGACCGCCACTCGCGCGCCATCAACATCCCCGACACGATCGTGCGTCCACGCCGGATAGCTGGCAGCGCTGGACCAGCTTCTGATGGCGACTGGCAATGGATCTTCACGCGCAAGAACGGCACTATCTCCAAGAAGAAGTTGCCCGTAGCGAGTACAGGAGGTGCAGTGGATCGCGTCCAGCTGATGAACAAGGTCCGAGATCGACTCGTTCAAGTTGCCAGTCGCATCCGCGCCGCTAAAGAGCAGTCCTCGGTATCGACGCTGTCGCCACCGCCATGTATTGCTGCGCTGTACTTCCAGGACAGCGATGATGGCAACAGTAGTGGAGACAGCGCGAGATTGTTGCAGCCTGCCGAGTTGTTGGAGTGGCTCGAGCTACTTCAGCATGATGAGAGCGCAGCTACCAGGAGGGTGCTTGGGCTCCAAGCGTTCATACCGAACGGCGACAGACACGACGAGAGCTCTAGCCTCATCTTCGTCCAGTGGCACAGTGGCAAGTCGTCGAGTGAAGCGGCAAGTGTCTCCATTGAGCGCCGATTAGGCGACTCCAGTCCCGACGAACCAACGAAAGTCCTGCCTCTCGAGCTGTCGCCGTCAGTGGAGACCTCTATCCGGCAAATGACGGACGCGATCGTGAGCAGTTTAGCTCGCGCATCGAATGGGAACACTCTATCAAGCGCGGATCTCATGTTTGTCGTCGACGACTCGCGGAAGGTCTGGCTCCGCTGCGTCCCTCGCGTCTGCGTCAGTGTGAATCTCACACGGGGGAGCACTACGAAGACCGCACTACCAACCTTACAGCAAGCGTCAGCTACAGGTGCGGGGACTGCTCCAAAATGCAGCGGCGAGTTCTGTCGGGCACCGATCTCTTCTCTTCCAGGTCTCTACCGTCTCTGTCGGCGCCACATTGGAGATCAAGCGAGGGACGATGGGACCCCATTGCCCGACGCGGGCCAGCGCTTCAAGCTTGGCAACAATAGCCTCCTCCTGGCTCACGCTGAGCTCTCCTTTCTGCAAGGCAACGGACAGAGTACTGTTGACGAGGAAGACGACGACGCGCTAGCGCTCCGGTGGCATGAAGCGGACAACGTCTTTCGAGCTGAGATTGGCCGTGCGCAGCCCGCGCAGTTCTACAAGCAGGTGCTCGTGTGCGCCAACTGCCACCGCATCTACTCGGAGGTCAACCGCGTGCGTGAGGCCGGTTTTTGTCAACGACCGCGCAGCGCGGCAACGAAGCCGACGAATACTCGTCACGACGCAACCAGCAACAGTTCGACACCACCCACACAGGGTGAAGATGATGCCTACGACAAGATGTTCTTGGAGGAACTGGCAAAGCAGTCCGAAGCGCTCGGGCCTGAACACGATGAAGGAGCGTCCAGTGTGGGCTCCAGTCGCCAACGAGTGCAGAAGACGGATGGATCTATCTTGCCAACGCTTTCAGTGTCAATGAAGACCGCGAAACCCACGAAGAAGGCGCCAGCACCGATTGTCTTCGTCAACAACAACGCCAATGCCAACAGCAACAACAATCAGCCTGCTGACGAGGGGACGATTGTGCGCATGCGGACTCTCGAGAAGGAGCTGGCAGTCGCAGAGGCATCCCTCTCCTCAGCGGAAGCACAGACGCGCAAGCTCACGACCGAGCTGATGCAGACGCGCTCGCAGTGTGCTGCCATGCTCAAGGAGAAGGACGAGCAGCATCGGCGGCAGCTTCTCGAGCGCGACCTCGAGTTCCACTCTACACGGCAACCGCCTGCCGACTCGAGTGCGTCAGGGGGGAGCGAGCAAATGTCGCGGCTGATCGAGACCATCGACGCGCTCAACCGCCAGCTAGACGACGCGACCGCGGCTCGGGACAAAATCTCGCAGCAACTCACGCTGACGCACCGCGCGGAGCTCAAGCGTGTGCACGACAGTCATCGATCGGAGTTGGAGGCACTGCGATTAGCCGAACACACGGCCAAGGAGCAATCGGAGGCGCTCCAGACTCAGCTGCTGACACTGCAGGCACAAGCGCAGGTCGCAACCACCCAGGCAAAGCACGCTACTGTCGCGTTGAATGACCTCACTGCGAGGACGCTGCCTGTGCTCGAGGAGAAGAACCGGCGGTTGGAGCGACAGCTTGCAGAGGCCTTGGCTCAACAGCAAAGTTCAATGGCCAAAGGCAAACCGTCAGCGACAGTTGATGAGGTCGAAGCCGTCGAGAAGCGGTGGCGCAACAAGGTCGAGTACTTGAAGGCGCAGCTCGCGTCCGAGATGAAGTGCAAGGAGGAACTCGGCGCGCACCTGGCGCAGGTCACGGCCGCAATCGAGAAGGGAAAGCAAGACAAGAAGCAGGCGCTGCTGGAGCAGGAGCAAGCCTTGAAAGCGCAGCTCGAGCGCGCTCGGGAGGCCTTCGCCAAGGAGAGCGAAGCCACCGCGGCGCAAATGGCTCAGACCCAAGCCAAGGTGGTGACACTGCAGGCAAACGTGACGGACCTCGTGCAGGAGCTGACGGTGGTCAAGTCCAAGGAGGCGAACGCACGACTCGCCGTGGACAAGATGGCCGAGGAGCAGGTGCGTCTCACTCGCCAACTCGTCGACGCGGAATCAGCGCTCGAAGCGCTCCAAGAGAAGACCAAGGCGATCATGAGCGGCAGCTCTGGACGTGCAGTGAACAGCACCCAGGCAGCATCAGAGGAGACGAACCGCGTTCAGATGGAGGCGCTAATGCGGCGTCTGGACAACGAGCGGCAGTACTTGAAGAACCAGCTCGAAGGCGAGCAAGAGGAGCGCGACAAGAGCCAACAGCAGGTCGCGGCGCTCCAGCGAGAGCTGCGCGAGCTTCAGAGCACCGCCGAGCTCATGACCCGCGAACTGGAGCAGAAGATGAGCGCCGATGCGGCCGAGCGCCTGCGAAGCGAGCAGCAGTTGCGCAGCGCACTCCAATGCGCCGAAGAGGAGAAGGCACTGCTCGGCCGCCAGTTGCGGGAGGTCCAGAGCAAGCTCACCCAAGCGAGAGAGCAAGCCTTGTTGGATCGAGACGAGGCCGAGTCGGCTCGGCGAGAGATGCAGGAGCTTCGCGCGCAGGCCGCCGCCGCCAGTGACGAGGCCGCGAGAGAGAAGCAAGCCGCTCGAGCGGCTAGTGAGCGCATGGCGGCGTCCGTCGCGGCGGTCAAAGCGTCTCTGCATGGCGTGGAGCAAGAGAAGAACGTCCGCATCCAGCGACTGGAGGGTGAGGTCGCGCTGTACTTGAGCAAGCTGGCGGTGGCCGAGGGCGACACGCTCGTGCGCGAAGACAAGTGGGCGGCTGAGCGACTAGCGACAAGGAGAGAAGCGGCACTCAAGCTGCTTGCAATGTCCTTGAGGCTGGGCGAGGCCAAGGCTCGACTACGAAGTGTCGGACGTGCGTTCCGGTTGCTGTCCGATGCCAAAGTACGAGCAGAAGTCGAGCGCGAGCTGAGTCGCAGCCACACGAGCCACGTAGAGGCCGTCGAGGAGCAACTGAGCGAGCAGATGGCGCTCAAGTGCGACCAACTCGCACAGACGCTCAACGACGAGCGATTGGCGGCGCTCAAGGCCATGAAGGAGGCGCACGACCGCGACCGAGAGGAACTCCACGCGTTCTTCCAGCAAGAGAAAGTGGAGCTACAGGAAGAGCTGGCTGCGCAGCACACGGCACAGCTACAGGAGCTGACGAGCAAGTTCGAGACGGCGATGAGCGACGGAGCCGCGAGCGCGATGGCCGAGGCGCTAGTGCTGCGAGAGGCACGTGATGCTGCGGCTAGCGAGCGTGACTCGGCTCTAGCGGACGCTTGTCAGTGGCAGCGCACGTGCAAGCAGCTGTCCGAGGCAGCGAAGGAGACGTTGGAGACCCAAGCACGCGACTGGCAGGCAAAGGAGGCGGTCTTGAGGGACGCGATGCGGGCTTTGGAGTGCCGACTCGCGATGTTGAAGGAAGACGCGGCTGGGAAGCTGATGACTGCAGTTGAAGCGTTATCCGTGGCACACTCCAAGTCACTTGCGAGGTTGCAAGCGGACCACGTACGCCGCGTCCAAGAGTTGGTGGCAGCGGAGACCGCTCGACTCGTTGCGGAGGCGCATGCCAGGTGCTCACAGCTTGACCAGCAACACACAAAGGAGCTGGAAGACCTCAAGGCTCAGCACCAAGAGCAGCTGGAGCGCGAGCGCGAGCTGGTGAGTGCGCAGTGGACACGAGAAGTAGCCGTCCGTGACGAGACGCACGCTTCGACCCTCAAAGCTGCCGTCGAGAGGGCCGAGTCGCGCGCTCAACAGCAGTTGGACGCGCTGCAGCGGGAGCTGACGGAGCGCAAGGCCACGGCGGTAATGCAGTGCACGTCCAAGTGGCAGCGCGCGCTCGAGGAGCAGCAGGAGCGACTCGAGGCCGACAAGCAGCTCGCGTACCAGCAGGGTATGCGTGACCGCGAGGCCGAGTGGCAGCAGGCCGCTGTGCAGATCAAAGCAAGGCAGAAAGAGGAGCTGGACGAGGTGCAGCACGAGGCCGTGCGGGCCATCCAAGCGGCTGAGGAGCGGCATCGCATCCAGTTTCAGGTCAGGCTGGAAGACGCGAGTCGAGAGTTTGAGGCCAAGCTCGCCGACCAAGTGGAGCGAGCGACACTGCAAGCCACCGAGAGCGAGCGCCGAGCTGCACTGGAACTCGTCGCCTCGACCGTGGAGCAGACGCGGGCAGAGTTGGCGACGACACATGCAAGCGAGCTCGAGCGTGTTCGCGCCAGCCTCACGGTCGAGTTCCAGCAGCAGGTTCAGCAGCAGCTTCAGCAGCAGCTTCAGCAGCAGACAGCGGCGTTCAATGAGGAACGACTGGCGTTGGTCGATCAGCGAACGCGAGAGCTTGCGGACCTGAAGCTCGAGCTGGAATCGCAGTGGACGCAGCGCCTTGGAGACGCGATGGACGCCAAGCAGCGCGAGCTCGAGGCGCAGATGGACAAGCTGCGCGAGCAACTCGCGGACGAGAGCGACGACGCGCGGCGAGAGCTTGAGCAGCAGTTCGCGGAGCAGCTCGCCAACGCGTTGGACAAGCAGCGCGAGGAGCTGGCGCGCGAGCAGGAGGACGCCATCGCGCAGGTGCACGAGGACTCGGACAAGCTGCTGGAGCAGGTGGAGCTGGCCATGGACGAGCTCAAGGCCCAGAAGGAGCGGCTAGAGCGTGAGCTCGCGGGTCTCCGTGCCTCGCTCGAAGAGGCTGAGGACGGCCAGTTCGACGCGCGAGAGACCGCCAAGGCTGTGCAGCAGCGCGCGGCGCTCGAGCGTCTGCGCTTCGTCATGCTGGCGCACAAGCACTCACTCGACCGCAGTGAGCACGAGCGAGGACTCACCGCTACGTTCGAGGCGCAGCGGCAGCAGCTGGCGCTCGAAGCGGCCCAGGAGCGCGCCAAGTGGCGGGAAGACTCTGCGCAGGCCGTCGCCGCGTGGAAGCAGGTGGGAGACGCGCACGAGGCCATGCGGCAGGCGCTGACGACTTACAAGCGCGACGAGCTCGTGGCGCACCGCAGCGCGAGCGCCGTGCTGGCCAACGAGATCGCGATCGTGAGTCGGCAGATGGACGAAGTGGCCGAGACGCAGGCAGCGCTCGAGCGCGACGTGGCGGCGCTGCAGAGCGAGGCGCAGCAGGTCGAGGCGGCGCTGCGCCAGCTCGCGCTGCAGCCCGCTGAGGCGGCGCTCAACATGGCGGTGGTGGCCAAGAAACGACGGCTGAACGAGGAGTTCGAGGCGCTGCTGGAGCACATGGAGCGCAAGAAGAGCGAGCAGCGCGCCGGCGACAAGACGCTCGCGGGGCTGCGCGCGCGGCGAGAGGACAAGGAGCGCGAGCTCAAGGCGCTCGAGCGCACGCTCGTCGAGATCCTCGTGCAGCAGCAGAAGCAGGTGCTGGCGCAGCTCGCGGGCGTCCAGGGCGTGCGCATGGCGCTGACCGCGTCCTAGCGCGCGGCGAGTGGACTGTCAACGTATTTATTCCCTTCCTGGACGCTGTGGTCGTGTCCTTTGCCTGCTTGTCCTGACTACGGGAATGCCGCCGCGTCCTTCTCCTCCTGCAGCCGGCGCCGCGCTTCGTTCTCCACCAGCACGAACACCTGCGGCAGCAGTCGCGTGGCGTGAGGCGGCCCGTCCATCCGCGTGAGACCGACCGATGAGCCAAACCTACCCGGCGCTCCTCCATGTACTTGCTCTGCAGGTAGAAGCCGTAGTAGGCGCCGCCCAGGCCGCCGCAGAAGGCGAACAGCGCGCGGCCCATGGAGCTGCCGCCGCCAACGTTCACGCCGGCGGGGCGGCCCATGGGCGGCCGCGGTGCGGCAGGTGCGGGCATCTTGTCGGTCATGTCGAGTGTCGAGCTCGGTCTGTGTCTTCCACTTCTTCAGAAGGGGTTACATGTTACTTCTCAGAGGTTACAGGTTACCCTGAGAAGTGGTGGTGTCTTCTGAGACGAGTGTCTGGTTCGGCTCGACTCAGGCTGAGAGCTCGTCCGGAGACGAGCAGTCTGCTTCATGCTCCGCTCGAAGCGTGGAGGACATCCGCAGACCCCCACGAGCACGACGACTCCAAGCAGAAGACACCCAATAAGCCAAGCATCGCACCCGTCGCCGATCTCGCTGACATGCTCGCAACTGTGCGTTCCGCTGCTGGTGCGCGTGTCTTCTGCGTCCCCAGCGGCGTCGCTGTCGCTGTCCTTGGCCATGGCCAAGCTTATGAGTTCGACGCCGCAGGAGGCGGACGCGAGCGACCGGTACATGGACGGAAAACTAGCGGCTGGAGCGCGAGCTGGCGCGCCAGCGAGCAGCTACGATATTCATCCATATATGTACGTGTCAACAGCAAGCAAAGCTCCGAACACCCACCACTTCGCGCTGCGTTCCATGCCCACGACGATGCGCTGGATATGGGATCCATCCTGGGCGATGCTTGACGGCCGTGTCGCTTGATTGCTCACACGAGCTCGTCGCGGATCGGATCCCAGTCGGTGACAAAGTACTCGTCCAGCGCGTCCAGGCGGTCGACCTGCTCCTTGGACAGCTGGATGCTCGCGGCCTCCAGGTTCTCTCGCTGGCGCGCTGGGTTGGACGACTTGGGCAGCGAGATGTAGTCCTTGGCGAGGCTGTAGGCCACGAGCACCTGCCCGACGCTCGCGTTCACCTCCTGCGCGACTTTCTCCACCTCTGGGTCCCGCATGCGCATTGCCTTGGCCAGCGGCGAGTACGCCTCCATGTACACGCCCTCGGCTTGGAAGAACTGCACGACTTCTGTGCGCGTGAGCCACGGGTGCAGCTCCACCTGGTTCACCGCGGGCTTGACGCGCCACGTCTTGGCCAGCCGCTTGTAGTGCGCTGGACTGAAGTTGGACACGCCAATGTCGCGCAGCACGCCCTCCGCTTGCAGGTCCTCCAGCGCGCGCCACGTCTCGGCTCGCGTCGACGCGCGACCAGGCGCGTGCAGCAGGTACAGGTCAATGTAGCCAATCCCGAGGCGTGCGTTGCTCGCGCGGATGGCGCTCACCGCGCGGTTGTAGCCCCAGTTGTTGGTGAAGAGCTTGCTCGTGACGAAGATCTGCTCCCGCGGAATGCCCGAGTCGCGCACGGCGCGGCCCACGTCCTCCTCATTGTCGTACAGCTCGGCCGTGTCGATGTGCCGGTAGCCGAGCTTGAGCGCCGACAGCACGTCCGCGTAGTCCGCCAGGTACGAGCCGAAGCCGAGCGTCGGAATCTCGGCGCCACTTGGCAGCCGCTTGGTCGGGATGTGCGTCGTGATGGCACTCATGAGCTTCGTGTGTGGCGGGCGGTCTCTCGTTCGTGCTTCGGTCTCTGCTTGGGCTTCTTTCCCGCAATGAGGAGCGACCCGAGGTGGCGCCGTCTCTTTGCCTTGCAGCGCGGCCATGTAACCACGTGTACCCTCTGTGTAACCACATGGGTTGACAACTTCAACATGGCGAAACGAGAGGCCAGAAAGACCCGATGGACGGAGAAAGACCCATGTGAACGCATCTGAAAGCTGATCAAGGAGCGAGATCCTCGGTGTGGATCAGCAGTGCTGGCTGCAGGTGGTGCTTGCGGTTGTCGTGCTTCAGCGTATAAATAACTCGGGTGGTATGGAGGTGGAACAGCATGTTTCCCAGAGGCAATTCTCTGCGGAGGAGCATGCCAGCTCAAAGGCAGCAGCCGTTGAGGAGATCCCCTGCGCCGACGCTTTCTGGTGCAGCTCGTTATGATCGGCTGCAGGGAGTGGGTACAGGGAGTAGCGCTGTGAAGCTGCTACCGCGAAGGCGTCTGCAGTGTTTCTCAGTGGCATGCGGAGGTAATAGCAGCGCTTGCAAAGAGGTTTGGCATTCATCGCATTGACTGTATTCTCCCTGTCCGAACAAGCAGACATTCCCCACCTTGAGTTTGGCGACAAGATCGTATTGCCACCTGTACGACTCCCTCCTCCACCGTCCATGTTCTTGGCTTTGCGATAGATGTGTGCTGATTCCTCAGCGACGGTCTCCCACCAGAAAATGCTGTTGGAGCTCCAGTGCTTGAAGATATCAACGCCACTGCTCTTCCAGGTCGACGCCTTATTGATGCGTGTATGTCTTTTGTTCACGCGAACCGTTCATGACAAGAGCCATGCCGTCTTTGCTTGCATTGGACTTGAAGATTCAACCCCACGGCTCGACGGGTTCAGACAGCGGAGGGCAGCCGACAACGCAGTACTGCTCGGTACAAGAGTTTAGCGCTCCCGAGGGTACTGCGTATATCCCCTACTGGATGATGCAGCGCCTTCTCATTGGGGAAGGCGCGAGTGTTGTTGTGGCAAGCATCGTGGACGTGCCGCGGGGCACCTACTGCCGCCTTCAGCCTGAATCGGCGTCCTTCCTTTCGCTCGCTGCCGACATCGGTCCCAAGGTGCCATCGCGTGTGTCACGATGATGCCACCTGTCAAACTGTTTTGTGAATCTGACCGTGCCGTGGCTGTTGAAGGTGTTGATGGAGAGCGCGCTTCGGAGGTACTCTGTTCTCTCGGTGGACGCCACGATCCTCGTCGAATACGGAAACGAACGCTTCTATCTTCGAGTCGTTGAGCTCCGCCCGGCGCACGTCGTCTCCCTTTGCGGCGATGTCGACCTCGAGACCGACTTTAGCGCTCCTGAGAAATCGGATCTGAAGCGTCCGCGGTCTCAAGAAGAGCGCAATCGAGAGCAACTGCGAGGACAGCGACGCGAGAGCGAGCAAGGCAGCAACGATAACGATTCTGGAGAAGTCTCTGCAGTCGAGCCCATCGCCGAAGCTAGCTTGCCAATGACAGAGAAGCAGCCAATCTCCAACAGACCCGAGGTGTCAGCAGCACAAGAGAATCTCGGACTCCAATCGCAAGGAAATCCATCCCAAGGTGTGTTGCGTTCTCAGCCAACTCAAATGAACTCGCTTCAGCGAGCGCAGCAACGTGTTCGAGAGCGGAAAGCAGTCTCGACGTCTGCGATTGCCGCATTGGCCACAGAGCTGTCGACGGCGATGCACTTGCGACGAGCGGAGCTAGCATTCAGCACCGTCGGGTACCGACTAGTCGATGAAGCGGAGCCTCAAGATGCGGGAAAGTGTGCCATGAGCAAGACGAAGGACTCACTTGCAGCCAGCACCACGACAGAAAGTGCAAGCACTCCCCCGTCAAGCGCGACAGATACGGCATCAACACAGACCAGCGAGTGTTCGCTGTGTCTGGCGCAGATCTCTGATGCTGCAAAAGAGTTCCATACCGTCCGATGTGCTCGGAATCCGGCATATCACAAGGTAATCTCAGCAGTCAGCTGCGTCAGTGATGTCCAATCCACCTTACAATCATCTAACGGCGTCGTTTTTGCAGTTTGAGTGCCCAGTGTGCCATGAACGGATCACCAAGTCGATGAAGGATCAGCATGTGCACTGCTCTCACTGCACCACAGTCCTCTCCAGCGTGGAGGAGCAACGCTCGCATGAGGACAATGCGCACGCGGTGACGACCAAGTGTCGGGACTGCGGCGTAAAATTCAGCCGCGACGCTCTGAGCGCGCACTTTGCCAGCAACGAGTGCTCTCACGCGTTTGAACCGGTGCGTCGAGCTCGTTGTTCTGCCGAGATAGACTGAGGATGACTTACCAAACGCTGCTGCTGCTGCTGTTGGTAGTGCACGATCTGCGGGCTCGCGTACAAGCGCAAGGATATCAGTGCGCACGTTGCAAGCTGCGCTAACCGGACCGACAAGTGCGAGGTAGTGCACTCCCCCATCGCTTCGTTGGCGCTTGCGTCTAGATTCGGCTCACACTTTTCTGGGAACATGCAGCTGTGCCAGCGCTTTGTCAAAGTTGTCGAAATGGCTACCCACAACTGCACGGGCGACCCGGCGAGCACTAGCGTGATGATCGATCGCGCGGTGCTTCCTCGGATTGGTTCCCGAACGCCAAGCACTCGGGACAAAGCATCAAGTGCGGTCGTGGATGACCACAGCCCGTCATTCGAGTGTCCATACTGCAGCCAAGCTGGGTTCAAGGACGCGGTCAGCGTCGAGCGGCACGTAGCAGGTGAGTGCCGCATCGCACAGTCGTTCTCATCATCGCAGAGCGTCAGCAACCAGCGAGGTGAGGGCGAGGCGCCGCGCTCTCCATCACGCACCGCCGTCTCCTCTATGGGCACGATCGAGCAGGTGGCCGTCCGCGAACTGCTTCAGGGCCGTCTCCGGCGCAAGAACGACGCCGATCGGATAGTGCGCACGCGCTTCCCGCCTATCACCGGCAATAACCAGACGGCAAGCGACGCGTCCGGCCGCTCCATCAAGAGCGGGACAAGGAAGAGCACACCAACGTCCGCAAGCGCCGCCAAGTCCGCCGGTCGAGCGCCAATAACAGCGAACAAGGCGCCAATCCAGACACGCGCACCGACTCGAGACGCACTCGATGAAGCACTGGGCGTGCGCAGCTCCTCCTGCGTGCTGTCGGTCCCCGTCGTGGCCGCCAAGCGGCAGGCGCGCTGACACCATGCGCCATCTTGACAGAATGGGTACAAGCGGGTCATTACGCCTGTAACCTCTCGTCCTTGGCGGGGTTACGCTTGATTTGGCGCCAAAACGTCGTTTTCACTTTTTCGGCCAATCAGCACGCGGTATCCTTTCGGGAGAGATCGAGAGAGCATACGAATCTCTATATGAATCGAGATGTCGCCCCTCCGCGTTCGGTTTTGGCGGGCACGTTGTACCCCCTCGCGTTTTGGCGCCAACCATCATCAGGAGGGGAAGGAGGGCGGAACCGAGGAAGCGAACGAGGCAATCGGCGCGGCAGTCGGGAATTTCGTCTCGAAGAAGCAAGCGCAGCCGTCTCCAGCTCCTCCGCGGCAGTCTCCCCAGCTCGCCAGGCAGTCCGTAACCATGTTCGAGGCGCGTCTCCCGCAGGGCCGCATCTTCAAGCTGATCGTAGAGGCGATGAAGGACCTCATCTCGGAGGGCAACATCGACTGCACCAAGTCGGGTCTGGCGCTGCAGTCGATGGACGGCTCGCACGTGTCGCTCGTGTCGCTGCTGCTGCGCGCCGAGGGCTTCGAGCACTACCGCTGCGACCGCAACATCTCGCTGGGCGTGCAGACGGCCTCGCTCTCCAAGATCCTCAAGTGCTCGGGCAACGACGACGCGCTGTCGCTCTCGGCCGAGGACAACGGCGACGCGCTCAACATCATGTTCGAGGCCACGTCGGGCGACCGCGTGTCGGACTTTTCGCTCAAGCTCATGGACATTGACAGCGAGCACCTGGGCATCCCGGGCACCGAGTACGTGGCCACGGTGCGCATGCCCGCGGGCGAGTTCCAGCGCATCTGCCGCGACCTGCAGACCATGGGCGACACGTGCTCCATCGCCGTGGGCAAGGAGGGCGTCAAGTTCGCCGTGTCGGGCGACTTGGGCGCCGGCAACATCACGCTCAAGAACAACACGGCCGCCGAGAAGGAGTCGGACCGCGTCATCATCACGATGGAGGAGCCCGTGGAGCTGACGTTCGCGCTCCGGTATTTAAATATGTTCGCCAAGGCCACGCCGCTGTCGGAGACGGTCACGCTGTCCATGTCGCCGGGCATCCCCGTCGTCGTCGAGTACGCCATCGGCGACATGGGCTACATGCGCTTCTACCTGGCTCCCAAGGTCGAGGAGGACGACTAGGCTGATGTCAAGATCGCGGCTGGAGGGCGACGGATACGATCAACTGGCAGGATCCGATGCGCGTCGTCCTCCTGTTGGCGTCGTCCGTGAGGGTTTAACGACGTGGAAGCCACCGACGCACGGGAATATATAGCGTTAGATTCATGCGGGTCGATTGTCATTTGTCTTGGAGTCAAGGGTGTAAGTGTTGTGCAGTTCCAGCGTCTTCAAAACTTGAGTTGCCCGTGTGGACGGACGGCCCTGAAATGGAAGTGTCGAGAGCAAAATGGGGTGTGGCGGATCGCCATTCGCGTCTTGATGGTGGCGAATGTGTGAGCCTTGGTTGGGGGCTCATGCGGACCACTGCTTCAGGTTCGAGTACGTGACGTAGAAGAACGTGAGCAGCCCGATGAGCACGACGGACGAGTCGACCACCTTCTCGAACAATGGCGCGTTCGGGTTGAGCTTCATGTAGAACAGTGGCGGGTACACGAAGCTCAGCGGAACTGATGGCATACACAAGAGAATCAGATTGGTGAGTCGATCGCCCAGAGCAGCAGCAGCAGCAAAATGGACGGTGGATCCTTACCGCAGCAGAAGGCGCCGACGATGGAGACGAACAGGTCGAGCCGGGACTGGCCGAAGTACGCGATGGACACGGTCACGACCACGACGGCGGCGCGGAAGCAGTTCTTGGCGACCTTCTGCCCGGACGCGCGCTGCGGGAACCCGAGCATCTCCTCCATGATCTTCACAGCCGGGAAGAGGAACAACGGGTACGATAGCAGCTGCGCGCACGAGTAGCCGAACTGGACCGAGATGGACCAACCGTTGCGCGGCAGGCTGGACGTGACCATGGCCTCGATCCCGTTACCGATCGCCACGTAGTTGGTCGCCGCGAAGAACGAGTAAAAGAAGAGCAGCCCGACCACGGTGCAGGCCAGCAGCTTGGGGAACTTGGCTTGGCGCGCCTTGTTGAGCGCCGTCTGGGTCGGGATCACAAGCCCAATGCCCTCAAACGTGAACACGGCTGTGCCGACGAACACGGGGTAATCGCGCTCGTTGAAGTACGTGACCTCCTGCGGACCTTCGGACGCGAGCAGCGAGAAGCTGTTGCCAAGAATGTATGCGAGGCCGTAGAGGATGAACACGTCGGCGATCAGGTTGCTGATCGTGAAGTAGCTGATGTACCGGATCCACGACAGCGGGATGTACACGAGGATCTGGAGCAGAATCAGCGCCGACGTGGACACTGGCGCGCCGCAGTACGCGAGTACCTGCGCCATGTTCTGCGCGACGAAGATGACGTACGTGCAGCAGAAGCCTGCCTGCATGAGGATGATGGAGATCTGCACCGAGCGCTTTCCCCACGAGCCAAACGCCTTGAAGCCAATGTGGCCGTACGTGCCGCCAACCAGCGCGCGGCATTGGAGCAGCCGCAGCATCGCGTACAGCGTGAGCGCGGCCACTAGCGTGAGGCACAGCGGGGAGAAGAGCAGGCCACCACTACGGAATCCGTCGGGCAGGAACAGAATGCCGGTGCCCACGAACGACTTGAGCAACGTCAGCAGCGCGTGCCACAGCGTCGTCGTCTTCTCTCGGGGCGGCGCAACTGGCCTCTTGGCCTTGGGCGGTGTCGCCTTGACGCTCGGGCTGCCGGTCAACGGAAACTTGCCGCGCACCAGCGCCGTGCGCTCGGTCGGCGTCGGTGTCCTGCGTTGCATTGAAGGAGATTGCACCGAAGGAAACAAACGAGTCAGCCTCTGACGCAACGCTACCATCGCGACGCCATCATGAATCGCACCCGCGGGAGGGCGTGCGCCGGTACTGCGGCAGGCGCATGAGCATGGCGGCCGTGGGCGTCTGCAGCAGGCTCTGCACGCGGTCCTCGACCGACAGCTCGTCGAAGGCGTCGTTGTCCTGCGACAGGATGCTGCTGATGACGGGGTCGTACACGTCGTTGATGGCGTCGATGATCTGGTCGCGCAGCGCCTGCGAGACGGGCCGCGCGCTGCCCTGTGTCTGCAAGTGGTGCCTCCGGAAGCCGCCGGGCACGGCGATGTCCATGGCGCGCGGCGTCGTGTTGTCCGGGAAGTTGCTACCTGGGTCCGAGTCGGCGCGCGCGCGGCCGCTCTCGAGCGCCGTTGGCGTGCGCAGCGCCTTCTGCAGGTCGTACACGGCGTCCGCCATCTTCTCCTTTAGCAGTACCTTCTCCTTGCTTTTTCTCCTTCTTACTGGTGGTGGTGGTGGCGGCGGCGGTGGCCTTTCTTCTCTTGCTCTTGCTCTTGTTGGGGTGGCGGAAGAAAGGAAAGTGAGCGGCAAGGTTACGGCGTGTGCTTGCCGACAGGTTACGTTCGGAAGCGAGCAGTAAACACTTGGGATTTGTATGTGGCGACGATGGCAATGGGCGGCAACAAGGAACCAGTGGTGACGTTCTGCGCGTCGCTCGCCACGCGCGGACAGACCATCACTCCAGGGCGACCACACAACGCGAGACGAAACGGCCCAGGACTTCAAGCGCCGTCCACTGCAGAACCCTCTCTATCGTTGGCATCCTGTCGAATACGATGCCACGCAGCTCCAACCTTGCACAGCATCACTCTTAAAAGTAGATAGTCTGCGTACTCGAATGCAAAACTGTCAGTGAACAAGATTCAAATCGAAAAGGTTTTCGGCCGTCCGTTAGGGCAAGGGCGGAAGGGCGGAAGAGACGACGGAACACTGTACCGTCGCCTCTTCTTCGTGGACCACATCCCCAAACGTGTCCCACACCACACACCAGGTCTCTCCAAACAAGTATACCACGGTATCTCCCCCCAAAGCACTCGACTTCCACGCCCCATCAAGCATCCGCCCCGACCCGCCCGCCCTCCCGCCGCGATGGACTCGCTGGCCCTGTACGCGTCCAGCGACGACGAGGCGGCGCCCCCGACGGCCTCCGCCACGTCTGGCGCCCCCCAGGACGCGTTCCAGCCGCTTCGAGCCGTCAATTCGGCGCCCGCGGTCGCCCCCACGGCGGCCGCCGCCAGCCAGTCGAACGCGGCGCTGGCGCTGGCGGCCACCTCGCAGAAGCAGCTCGCGCTCAACCTGCCGGTGGACGCGACGCTCGCGCCCGTCTACGGGCCCTCGTCTGGCTTCTCCGAGGGCGGCAGCGCCGTCACGAACGCCCTCGTGGCGGCCGGCAGCGGCAAGCAGGTGGTCACGGGCGTCGTGGAGCGCGCCGACGTGGACGACCTGAGCTTCGAGGCGCAGTACCACACGTACAACCAGCAGCAGCACGCGCTGCGGCCCGCGTCGACTCGCGGGAAGGGTGCGCCGCCCCCGCCGCCGGCCTTCAGCGCCGACGCGATCGTCCAGCCCGACGGCGAGAACGTCTTCACGGGCGGCAAGCGGCGCAGCAAGAAGCGGCCGCAGCCCACGGACGAGCTCGTGGCCGTGGGGGACGCCGACGTGCACGGCATCTGGGCGCCGTACAAGGACAAGAACCGCGCGCCGACGGACGCCGAGGCCGGCACCATGACGGAGGAGCAGATCCGGCTGCGCGAGGAGTACCAGGAGGCCAAGCGCCGCCGCGCCGAGGCCGTCGAGGCGTTCGACGAGGACATGGACTTCGACCGCATGGTCGAGAAGAAGACGGGCCACCTGCTGCCGGCGCGGCTCAAGGCCGGGCAGACGGCGGGCGAGGCCTCCACCGCCTTCCTCGGCGCGCAGGAGTACGACTACCAGGGCCGCTCGTGGGTCGAGCCGCCGCGCGCGCTGCGCAACGCCGACCCAACGGACCACGACGTGTTCCTGCCCAAGCGCTGCATCCACACGTGGAGGGGGCACACGAAGGGCGTGCAGGCCATCGAGCTCTTCCCGCGCGTGGGCCACCTGCTGCTCTCGGGCAGTCTGGACCACTCGCTGCGCATCTGGGACGTGATGAACGACCGCGAGTGCCAGCGCGTGTACAACGGGCACACGGGCGCCGTGCGCGGGCTCCACTTCTCGAACGACGGCCGACAGTTCCTCAGCTGCAGCTTCGACCGCTTCATCCGTCTGTGGGACACGGAGACGGGCCAGAGCGTGGCGAGCTTCACGAACCGCCGCGTGCCGTACTGCGTCAAGTTCTACCCGGAGGACAACTCGAGCTTCGTGATCGGCGACTCGAACAACATGGTGGTGCAGTTCGACGCGCGCTCGGGCGAGATTGTCCAGGAGTACAACCACCACCTGCAGGCCGTCAACTCGGTCACGTTCGTGGACGACAACCGGCGGTTCGTGTCGACGTCGGACGACAAGAAGATCCTGGTCTGGGAGTGGGGGATCCCTGTGCCCATCAAGTACATCTCGGAGCCGTCGATGCACTCGATGCCCGCCGTGACGCTGCACCCGTCGGGCGGCTTCCTGGCCGGCCAGTCGCTCAACAATCAGGTCGACGTATACACGGCGCGCGACAAGTTCAAACGCGTGCGCAGCAAGGTGTTCAAGGGCCACACGGTCGCGGGCTACGCGTGCCAGCTCGCCTTCTCGCCCAACGGCCAGTACCTCGTGTCGGGCGACGGCGAGGGCAAGCTCGCCTTCTGGGACTGGAAGTCTACCAAGATGTTCAAGAAGCTACGCGCGCACGACAAGGGCCCGGCCATGGGCGTCGCCTGGCACCCGCTCGAGCCCAGCAAGGTCGTCAGCTGCGGCTGGGACGGGCTCATCAAGCTATGGGACTAGCCTGCGCTGGTGGGGCTGCCAGCCAGTGCAGGGCCGCGAAGGGCGGCGGTAGGGCAGCGACCGAGACAATACACTAATAGCTAGCGTATCGACACGACCGACACTTTGCTCGTCCCCACCGTGCAAGTGCAGCGTGGCAGATATCCCTCCTCACGCCGGACGCGCCACCGTTGAAGTACCACCGTGGCATGTAGAAGTTGCTGGACGCTCGCGAGTGGTGGGGCGAACGCCCTACCGGCCATCTCTCGCCCCCAGCGCGTCGATCCAGCGAAATCGGCAGCCGCAGAACCGGCAGATCCGGCACGAGGCGGCCAGTGGTTGTGGTCGTCGGCGGTCGGCCGACGAGTCGTCGGATATCATCGCGCGACATGAAGGCCCGCGGTCGACAGCCGGCGGTCGAATCGACACGTCACGCGGCGTCATATATCACAAGTCGGATCGCGGGAGTGGAGCCCCAAGGTCTGGTCGACAGCGAGCGAGCGGGAGGGCGGCTCGCCCTACCAGCTTGCCCTACTGATTGCCCCACCTAGTGATGTGATGATACATGTCAATGGAGACGGTGTCTGGATCTAAGAGGCTTGGACTTGGATTAAATATGGCGCTAACGCTCTACGAAGGGGAGCAACCTACAGACGAACGGACGGACGCAGGAGGGGAAGGGAGGGCAGGGAGGGCGTCCCGCCCTACACGATGAAGGCCGTCTCGGCGTGCACGGTCGGCAGCATGGCGGCGGCGTCCAGCAGCTGGTCGATCTCCTCCTCCGACATGGGCAGCGGCTCGACGTCCGCCAGGAACGAGCCGAACTCGAGCATGTGCATGCTGCTCGCCGACATCGAGGGCATGTAGGGCGTGGCGCAGCTGGCGGTCAGCGGGCCAAAGCAGCCGGCAAAGTCCAGCGGGTCGTCGTACGCCGCGAAGTCGATGGCGCTCGAGTCGGACGGCGACGCGCCGGGCGTCGAGGCGTCGTCCACGCCCCGCGGGGACACGTCGCGCATGGCGGTCGGTACGGCAACGGCCGACCGAGGCTGCTGCTGCTGCTGCTGCGGCTGGCGGCGCAGCGCGCGCGAGTGCGAGCTGGCGGCCGAGGGGGCGCGCAGGCCGCGCTTCCGGCGCGCGATCTTCTCGCGGTACTTCTGCGCGTGGGTCATGGTCTGGCGCGTCGTGCGCGTGCCGACGTGGGCCGCGATCTCCTTCCACGGGCCGGACGGGAACATCTCGAGGCCCTCGAGGAAGCGGTCGTGCTCCTCGGGCGTCCACGCGCGGCCGTTGCTGCTCGCGGCGCCAGAGTAGGGCGACGTGGGGGACGTGGGCGACGCGCGCGCGCGGCCGGACGCCGAGCCCGCGTACGGCTCAGCCGGCAGCCGGATGAGCTTCTCCTCGCCGTTGCTCGCGCCACTCGAGCGGAAGAGCTGGTTCTTGACGTCCGCCGTGATGGCCATCGGGCTTGTTCGACCGGACTGGCTGGCGCGGTAGGGCGGCGGTAGGGCGAGACGTGGGCACGATCGCGGAAATGGAAGAGTGAGAGGCCGCTTGTGTGTGGCGCGTGGGGCCGGGTCGAGGAGGCGGGCGGCCGCCCTGCTGCCATTCGCTGCTTCACTTTCAAGCCACCGGGCATCCCCCTCCCCCTCCCACTGTGCCCGACCGGCCGCGTCGAAGAAACAAACCAACAAACAAACAAACAAACAAACAAACAAACACGCGCTGCTGCTCTCTTTCGAAGCGTGCTCTACCGCAGGCCATGATTGTAGATGTTATTGCAGCGAGTGACGATTGTTGCACGGGCAGCAGCTGGTGCGCCGCGCGCCAGTGGGGAAACGGACTCTCCCCGCCAGGTGGAGGGCGGCCCGACACGACGCGGAGGGCTGGTCGGACGCCATGCCCTGCCCAACCGCCGCTTCCGGGGCTGGAAAATCCACTCGTGGTGTCGGTGCCGGTGGGCCCCCATGCTGTTTGGGCGAACGCTTGCCGGCGCATTTGGGAAGGAAAAGCGTGGATTTTTTCTTGACGGCAGGAAGGCAGAAAAATCCGAAATTGCCGTGACTGGCATCAAGTGTATGCCTCACCGGCGGAGTTCTTCTTCTCATATATTACAGATGATTGGGGCACAACGTTGAAGTGCGCGGGCGAATCAAAACGCCGTCTGCTCGAACAGCCATGCCGCCGCCGTTGTATATCACAGATTTACGAATCGCATACTGATTCCAAGTCTTTCGCCTTCGCATTTCCGCACTTCCGGGAACCAGCTGCTGACTGTGGGCGAATCTCATGTTTTTGGTCGTCCCAGAATCGAAAATCCACTTTTCGAACCATCGAAAACCACTGCGTTTTTATAAAGAAAAAGGGTCATTTCCGATGGTAGTTGGCTCCGATCGGCAAGCGGCGACGGGTTTTGGGGGCAGAAGGAGTCAGCGGCGCCCACTGTGACGCATACGAGCAAATTTGTGGGCCGTTTGCCCTGGCGCAGCGCTCGCCCTCCTTTCCCTCGGCGCTTGGCGCTTGGCGCTTGGCGCTCGGCACTCACGGGGCTAACGGTCGCGCTTCCAAAAAGGTTTCTCGCCGCCGTTCGCGCGGAACGTCGGGAACAGTCCGGTCGCGGAAGCGCTCATTTAGGCGCCACCTGTCTCCGCGCAACGGCCCGCATCGGTTGGTGGTCGCGCGCCGTCTCGACAGCGTCCAGCGCCTCTTGCACTCGCACTGGCCAACTCACTGCGTTCAGTATTGCGTCTCTAACGGCGAAAACCCCCAGGTGTCGGCGACATCTGCCATCTGCACGGTCGGTGAGGGAGACACCGACGGTAATCAAAAGCGCTGGTCGCCATCCGGGACGCGTCCTCAACCCCTTGTGAAGCGGGCGGGCGGGGGGGGAGGGGGGACACTCAAGAACGACGCGGCACTGTTCTGTCCGTGTCAATACGTCGCATCGCCCGTTTCAGTTGATGCAGGCGATCGCGCACTGCGCCACCAAAATCGGACACCACAAGTGAATGAACGCCAGCCTGGAGTCCCGCATTGGTTGCACTCGGACCACGTCACGTGAATCGCAGAGGTGAACAGCTGGAGAGGACGAGGGGCCAGTGGTTGCCCACGTACTTATGGCTCTGGACACTTTCCACGCTTTTGGGAGGTGCTTTCACTGCTGCATTGTGTTTGCTGACCCGCCATACTCGACACAGGTCAAAGAACCCAGAAGCCAGAATCCTGGCACCGCCTTTTTTATTTTTGGTGTTGTGCGAGCGTCCAAATTGCGAAAAGCGGCAGTTCTGTTGACTCGCGGCTGGCCTTCTTTGGGTCAGACTTGTGTTCACTATTGATCCGGGTATTTTAAAATGCAATGAGATTCACTCTGGGATGAAATGAACTGCCTGGATTTTCGAAACGCTCACGCACAAGGCGCATTGCAGGCAAAGTAAGCGTCGCGGCAGCTGGTTCGCAGCAAAAAGCATAGGGAGCGTTGCCTCTGGCTGGCGCAAGTGTCGACGCGTGCTCGTCTCGTCGACGAGTCGTCACGCGGTACAGTAATCGGTCGAATGCTGAGGCGCGTCGACTCGGACACGGTGGCTACATGCGCAAGCCGACGCCTCCGGCAGCAGCTCACTGCACTGACGTCCACCCGGCGTCGTCAATCGAGCAGTCTGGTCATGACAAACAGAGCCGCCCTTCCGTCGAACGTGCCAGCATTCGAACTGGTTGTCAGAGCAGCCTCGACTCGACACGGGTCTCCAATAGAGCCGCAAGTCCCCTGTTGCCGCCGCGTCGCGAGCAGATTTGGCGCCAGAAATGCGGGGTTCGAAGTTCGGCCACGGACGTTTGATTGACGCAACCGCTTCGATCTCCTGTCCTCGTCCTCATTTATGTCTGAATTCGTGTTGGTCGGCGCTGTCTGTCTCCCTACGCTCGTCTACTCTAATGGAACGGTTCCGACTTCGGCCTGCCTTCCTCTCACCGAGTCGTCTCTGGCCGAACTTATATATATGTGGACTTCCGATGATCCAGCACGGAGCTTCAGCGCAGTGCGTGCGCGTCATTTGCCGCCACCTACGAACAATTGGGGTGCGAGTAACGATGTCGCCGCGTTGCGATTGACTGCCTGTCACCCTCGGCACTCACGGGGCCATGAACTCGGCCAGCGCGTCGTCCGTGAGCAACAGCAGCGGGGACTCTGCTCCCATCAGCATCAGATCCTTCTCCTGTTCGTCCAGCTCCAGCTCCACGCCTTCGCTTCCCGACGGACTGCTGCCGGTTGTCGCGGTCGATGCAATCGACGATTCGTCCGCTGTCATCACCGTGTCCATCGCTCCGACATCTTGTTGCTGCTGCAGCTGAATCCTGAAGGTGTCGTCCACTGCGGGAGCATCCGTGCTGTTGCAGCTGTGGTTCGCGAGCGCCTGCGCTCCGAGGACGAGGCCGATCCGCTGCCGCTGCCGCTCGCGCTGCCGCTGTCGTCGCCCGATCTTCTGCCGGTACTTCTGCGCATGGCTCATCGTCTGCCGCGCCGTACGCGTGCCCACGCACCGCGCAATGGACTTCCACGGTCCGGACGGGAACAGATCCAGTCCCAGCAAGAAGCGCGCATGCTCCTCCTCGGTCCACGCGCTGCCACTCGTCGATTGTCCCGCTACTGGTGATGGCGTGGCCGACGGGGCCGACGGGGCCGACGGGGCCGACGGGGAGGGATAGCTGTGGCTGGTCGTCGCGGGGGAGACCGTCGGAGACGTGAAGTCAAAGCCGATGCTGTCTCCGATGTCCGGAATGCTCACACTCGGTCTCGCGCTCGAGATGGACATGGCTGCAATGCTCTCGATCATCGCCGGGCTGGAGGCCTGGCGCGACGGCAAGTAGATGAGCTTCTTGCTCTCCTCGTCGAAAAACTGGCGCTGCACTGCGCGGGTGATCGTCATGCTTGCGGTGGCTCGAAGCTCGAGGTGGGGGAAACCTGCGCTGTCTGGTCTGTTGCTGGGTCTGTAGTGGCAAGTCGCTGCTGCGGAGCAAGAAGCGGAGTGAACGGGTTAAACGGCCGCGACCGACTCCAGCGTGTGTGCAGCCATGTTGGCAAGCAGACACTGTGGCGCGTACTGGCGAGGCGAACGAGCGAGGAACGAAGCCAAGGCGAGTGATGAGGTCGCTTTTGGAGGAGGGCGTGTAGAGAGGGCGGAAGATCCACGTGTGGCCGGCCATCCTCTTCGGTGGTCTCGGACACGTGGATTTTCAGTCTAATCCTGCGGATTTCGATATGCGCTATTGGTTGTCGGAGGAAACTTACCGACGCATCTTCCTTGCGAGCATCCTTGGTCTAATTTGTCGCAAAGGTCATTCACGATGAACTCGTCCGCAGGATCCGCGCGGGCGTTGATTTTTCAACGCAAAATGGCGAAAGGCATGCTCTCCTCATCAAGGAGCGCAAGGATGGACCGAGCCGCGTCGATGCGGGAGGAGAGCTGTCTTGCAGCAGCACGCGCTTGCCGAGCGTGTTCTATCGATGCGTTCTATCGCGCTCAAGATTCAATGAACAAGCAATCGCGCTCCATGACTCGATGTACGAGCCGCGATTGATTGCTGCGATCCGCAACAACTCCACGCGCGGCGCTCTGCCGAACATGGAAGCACCGCGGCCGGGTCTTTGCGGCGGCACCGGTCAGTATCAGGACATTTTTCGTGCAGGTTATGCTCGCGACTTTCGAACAGCGCCACGTGGAGGCGGTCCCGGTGGTGTCGAGACGCAGCGCTTCGAGTCTCGGTCGACGTGTTTATCTCCTTGTCAGAGGCTGCATTGATGTCCGTGACGGTCGATCGCTGGCAATATTTGCGCGTATTTTCATTTTTCATCTTGGCAATCCCTTCGCCATGTGTTTCGTCGCTTCAAGCTGTCAACAGGTTATGTATAATGAGAGGGTATTGGTTATCACAGCTCCGATCTTGAACGCATCTCACTTGGGGGCATGTCTCAGTCGAGTGAAGCCGCTGCGGCCCCAGAAGTATCCATCCGCGCGACCGCCAAGGGCGGACCATGCGCTGTGGATTGTCCTCCGAGCATTGGCGGCATCGTTGGCCGTACATGCGAGCTTCTCGCCTTCCTGAGTCCCCTGAACGAGTGCGCAGTTCCATGAAGTTCACTTTTGTCAAAAGACTTATCAGTCCGTGCGTGGCGCGGCTGTGGCTCCCTATCAATACAAACAAAGTAAGCGGTCTTGCGACTGCGTCGGCTCCCCTTCCCTTGAGGGCCTGCACGCCGACGGTTCTTGGTCATCTCCGAATCCCGGCGTGCGGTGCCACTCGAGCATCAGGCTCGCCGTTCGCACATTCTGCTCTCTCCCGATGAGGCGCAGGATCTGTCACTACCGCCGTGACATCTCAGCATGTATGCTGCTCATAAGCCCTACGTGGGCATCCCAATAACGACTCCCTCCCCCCGAGTCACTCAATGCGGGCCCCGTAGGGCAGGGCGTACCCCGACGAGGCGTTGCAGGGCTCCGAGTACAGGAACTGCTGCAGGTCGGCCGCGATCTCGGGTATCGGAGTGGTGTTAAATGCAAGCGGCGACATCCTCGAGTTCGACAGATGGTCGAACTTGTCGTCCTCAACGGCGTTCGACACCACGCAGACAGCCTCCCCCCCGCTCATAGCCATCCCCGACGACACAACCGACAGATCCAGCGCGGTCATCTGCTGGTCTGGATGCGATGCATAATTGGCTGTCGAGATCGCGAGCTTCGGAACAGCCGGTTGACGCACGTCGTCGCTGGCCGCGCTGCTGCTAGTCGCGTCCGTCGACGGTGACGGCTTTCTCTGCCTCTGCCGATGGGTCTGCTGCACGCACTGCTCCTTTTTCTCCTTCTTCTTCTTTTCCCGGGCAATCTTCATCCTGATCTTTTGCGCGTGGCTCATCGTCTGGCGCGCGTCGCGACTGCCAACGACTGCGGCCACGAGCTTCCACGGCCCGGCGGGGTACTGCTCCAGCCCCAATACGAATCGCGCGTGCTCCTCCGCCGTCCAGGGCAGTCCGTGGGTCATCGCCGGCGTCACTGCGGTCGGGGCTGGCGCGAGTGTTGGCATTGGCACCGTACCGACAATGTACTCTGCCTGGAGATCGCGGCGGTATCCCTCGCTGGGAGCTGTTGTTGCCGTGCCAATGTTGGTCGTGTCTGTTGCGCCAGTCGTCCGGGGTGGGAGCTGCACTATTCGCCTGCTGCCGGGGTCGAGTAGCTGATCGCGAACCGTTGGCGTGATGGTCATCACGACTCGCTGACCTGTTCCCTGTATCACCGCTGTGTCCTGTTTGCCTGTGTGCCCGCCCAATGGAGTGTCCAAAAGTGGAATGGGCTCTTTGGTCGGCGGCAGCTCAGCGCCGTTTCATGGCCCCGTGGTCCGTCCCCGAGGAGATGCTCGTCACAACGATGAAGAGGCGCGAGTCTCTCAGTCTGCACAATGCTCTGACGATGATGGCTTTCCATGCGAGGTGATGCGCGATACTTGTATGAAGATCTTGGCGCGGATCTTTCATAGCCAAATGGTGTTGGGTGTGGTCCACACCATGAATAAGGCTGGATATTTTGGAGGCGACGAAAGAATCGGCCAATAAAACCTGCTATCGGTGGTATTTATTTCGCCTTTCAAACTCAGATATAAAGTGATGGAGGGTTTAGAGTGGGCTGTCGTCGCCCATGAACCCATCGGACACGTTGATTCACTCTCGGCTATTCCTGCGCACGCTTGCCGCGATGGATATTGAAGGCAAGTGAGTTGCCAATCAACAGCGGAATCAAGAGCACACCTTGGACACCAGCAGGCCACTCTCTCTATTGTCTCGATGCTGGGATACAGGCGACTGCTGTGCGCTGGAAGTGTGAGATAAGTAATGCTCGTGTCCACTATGGAGGAGGAGGGCAAGCGAGACCTTCACGATGCCAAGTCCATGTGAGACATAGCATGAGTGTTGGTCTGTGAGCCATTGGGAGTCGACGATGTTCTAGCGGACGCACTGCATGCAGGCGGTGCCGTGCCGTGCCGTGCGCCTTGATGCGTCGGCGAAGGGATGCGCCGTGAACCAACACCGAGCCGGCGTGACCGGATTACCACGAGTCAAGGCCGGATTAATCGAGATTCGTCGATCTCCCCACGCATTCACCGGCTAAAAGTTGAGTGTTGCTCGGCAATAATAGCAGGCTCGACGCTCTTGCGTCGGTGGAGCCTTCAACTGCAGCGGTGGATCTTGTTGGTGCGTGCGCTATCGCCTGTCGAATGGAGCAGGACCAAAGAGCCCTATCACTTCCGCCAACATCGGTATCAATCAGCATCAATTTTGCGTCGACGGGGCTTTATCTGGAAGTGTGATCGTGGACAGCCAGCATGAGCTTTTGCTGGACGATCGGGACTTTTTTCGAGGCTGAGCAACGGGTGCTCGAAATTATCAATATCCCCCACACGAAACGAACCAAGCGGAGGCGCTGTCGGTGCAGCGCTTGATTACGCTCCGAGTTTTAGCCATGGAGGCCAGTATCCCCAGGATCATCGCTTGGATACGATGCAATCGAGGTTTCCGAGCTCTTAGTACGAGATGGCTTTGCACCAGGAAGATAAGCAAGCAGCTCGTTCCATATTGCAGTCTGCACCAGCCGCTCCTGCTCAAGTCTATCTATCATTGTTACGATCACCACCTGATGGCAGGCGAGAGCGCGAGACACTCACTTGAGATCCGTGGTTTGAGCGTCGGGCTCACCAAGTTCAAGAATTCGGTATTCTGCACACCCCGTCAAGAAACAACAGAGCACTCTCCGGATTCGATGGATGCCGCAGCCGAAGCAACGACACAGCGCTGGGTAACACCGCGCCAATCGCCATTGCCACGATCCGCCGTGGACATCGCTGCCCGACAGCTGGCGATGCGCTCGACATCGATGGACTGATCGCCCCGTCGTTGAGTTCAGTACATATAGTTGACCCCGCCCGCGAGTTCTCGGCTTCCGCGAGGATTCTCGACGCAGCGGATCGTTTTTGTGCGTCCTAGATGGCTACGCCCGTGAAAAGCCATACAATGTTGTATCCTTTTGCGCTGAACTTTTTGTTTGCCGACAGTGGATTTTCATGCGATCGAAGGCAAAGGGGCTGGCCAAAGAAGGCC
>JAADYB010000117.1:0-39723 GCA_023338075.1 Phytopythium litorale
CCCCCCCCCCCCCCCCCCCCCCCCCCCCCCCCCCCCCCCCCCCCCCCGCACAGGGGTACGCTCTGACCATGCAAAGGGTTACAGTGTACTCCCTCACTGGTGTATCCCTTGCCAGATCCAGACCGACTGTGAGCATGCGGACGCTGACGGTGGCGGCGGCGGTGCTGGCGCTGGCGGCGGCGCTGCTGGGCGACTCGCCGGCGCGCGCGCTGCACGTAACGGTGGGCAAGGCGTCGAGCGAGTGCTTCTCGGTGGAGGCGGACAAGGGGAAGCACGGCGTGTCGCTCAACTACGAGGTGCTGCGCGGCGTGGCCGACGACCTGGAGGCCGAGCTGCGCGACGGCGCGGACGCGGTTATCTACCGCAACGAGGGGGCGGGCGGCCGCTACGTGGGCGAGATCGGCGCGGGCGGCGCGCACACGGTGTGCTTCCGCAACGAGCGCGCGCCTGTAGGTGCCGTGGTCGTGGGCTTCTCGTTCCACGCGGACGACCCGAGCCACGAGGTGCTGTCGAACGCGGACGCGACCAAGATCAGTGCGTCGCGTCGGGTGCTCGTTGCATGTGTGTGTGTGTGTGTGTGTGGAGGGTGCTGACGCTACTGCGATGGCCGCCAGAGCAAGTGCAGGAGCTGGAGGACCTCGTGTACGACCTGTCGGTCAACCTGGACACGGTCAAGGACACGCAGGCGTATATGAAGGCCATCAGCGAGCACCACAACCAGCGTGCGTGGCGTGTCGTGGCAGCTTCAAACTCGCGAGGTAATAGCGCGACTAACCGCCCACCCTCGCGTCTCCTGTCCCTGCAGTCATCACCAGCACGCACAGCCGCGTCATGTGGTGGACGTGCGTCGAGGCCGTCGTGCTCACGGCCGTGGCGCTCACGCAGCTCTCGTTCCTGCGCCGCACGCTCGAGGTGCGCCGGCTCCTGTAGACGCCGGCGCGGAGCGTAACCTGATCCGATCAAACGGGCTACTGAGTGCTACAATGCAAGAATCAATACAATCACAATGAATATCCAGCAGCGCCGCCTGTAAGTGCGCCGGTATATCAATTTCTGCAGGCTCCTTTCATCATGCAACTCCCGTGTGTGGCTGGCGGGTCATTGTCCCCACTGCTCGCTGCTCACCCACCATGAGCCGCGCGATCAACGCGCTGCGCTCGCGCGGGCTGCTGGCGGCCGCGACGCGCGAGGACGTGGGCGGGTCGCTGGACGCGCTGCTGGCGGCCTCGGCGTCGTCCGGCGCGCCGGCGCCCGCCGTCTACTGCGGCTTCGACCCGACGGCGGACGCGCTGCACCTGGGCAACCTGCTGCAGGGCGTGGCGCTGCGCCACTTCCAGGCGGCCGGGCTGCGGCCCATCCTGCTCGTGGGCGGCGCCACGGGCATGATTGGCGACCCGAGCGGCAAGTCGGAGGACCGCGTGCTGCTGTCGGACGAGGCCGTGGCGCACAACGCGCGGCAGCTGCTCAAGGGCCTCTCGCCCGTGCTCGACTTCGACTGCCCGCGCACGGGCGCGCTCGTGCTCAACAACGCCGACTGGCACGCGCGCATGTCGGCGGTCGAGTGGATGCGCGACATCGGCCGCCACTTCCGCGTCAGCTCCATGCTGGCGCGCGAGAGCGTCAAGAAGCGGCTCGACTCGGAGCAGGGCATCAGCTTCCTCGAGTTCTCCTACCAGCTCTTCCAGGCCTACGACTTCCTGCACCTCTTCCGCACGCACCACTGCGTCGCGCAGATCGGCGGCAGCGACCAGTGGGGGAACATTACGGCCGGCTGCGACCTCGTGCGCAAATCCGCTGGCAGCGTGCGTCCCCGTCCAGGCAGCGGGTGGACGAAGAGCGTGCCTGATATGTGTGTCTGTCGGTGTCTGTGTGGGGACAGGAGGTGTTTGGCGTGACGCTCCCACTGCTCACGACCGCCAGCGGCGAGAAGTACGGCAAGTCGGCGGGCAACGCCGTGTGGATCGACCCCAAGAAGACCTCCGTGGTGCGTTCCCCGCCGCTCTAGCCCCAGCCGGCACCCGGTGCGCCAGCGACTAACGGCCGACCCCGCCCACCCATCGCAGTTCGACTTCTACCAGTACTTCCTGCGTGCGGACGACCGCGACGTGGAGCAGCTGCTGCGCAGCTTCACCTTCCGCGATGTAGACGAGATCCGCGAGCTCTGCCACGAGCACGGGAAGTCGCCCGAGAAGCGCAGCGCGCAGAAGGTGCTCGCGGAGGACGTGACGGTCGCGCTGCACGGCACGGACGGCCTGCGCGCGGCGCTGGACGCGACCGAGATGCTCTTTGGCAAGCAGTTCGCGCCGCTGACGGCCGACCAGGTGCTGGCGATGGCGGGCGACGCACCGCGTGCGCTCTTGTCGCCCGAGGACGTGCTGCACCAGTCGATCGTGGACCTGGCCGTGCGCATCGGAGCGTCTCCGTCCAAGGGTGAGTCTCGAGCCGGTCGGGTCGAGTGCCTGCTTGGTCGCTAACAAGCTGTCAATGTGTCTCGGACGCAGCCGAGTGTCGGCGCCTGATCAAGGGCGGCGGGCTGTACGTGAACAACGAGCGCATCGAGTCGGAGGCGCTGCGCGTGGACTCGTCCATGCTGCTGGACGGTAAGCTCTTCCTGCTGCGCGTGGGCCGCCGCAACAACTACATCGTCCAGGTCGAAGACTAGCGAGCGGCAGGCAATGAAACGTCACGACACGATTGACTGGCTTGGACTCGAGCGATGCTCTCTGTGCATTGGTGGTGGGGACGCAGCTCTGACCGGCGCGAGCATGCAGCTCGCCTCCTCGACGACTACTGGTAAGACACGTGCTGCTCTCGAAGCAGCAGCGAGAGCACGTCTGTCGCGCGCACGACCCCCACGCTGGCGCCGTCTGCTGGTCGTTGGATGACCACGCGACGTGCTCGGTACTCGATCATGGCCCGGATAGCGCTCGCGAGTGGCTCGGTCGGCGAAATCGCCCGGTAAAGTGGCAGGGAAGGTGCTGGAGCTGTTGCAGGCGCTGGCGATGGCGAGAGGGCGACGTCCTCGAGCCGGCTGGTCAGCAGCATTGGCACTGGCAGCACGGAGTCGCCAACTCCTGTCAGCTGCGCATGCGTCGCCAAGAACGCGTCGCGGAACTCATCGTCGCTGCGTTTGAACGGAGTGTTGGCAGCATCTATTCATCAGTTCATCTCCGCAAAGCGGGCAAGATGAGGGAGGGAGTGCGTCCACCAACCTGAGCAGCTTGGAGGCGTGCACACTGATGCCGGTGACTCGGAGCGCAGCCATCTCGGCGAACGCCTCGCTGGCGGTCACCGCGGCGGTAGATGCAGTGGCGGGTGCGTAGAAGAGCTGGGGGAACGCCGCCACGGGCAGCAGGTGCTTGCCGTCTACGCGCAGCGCACCACCATGGTTGTTAGCCGAGTTGCTAGTTGTGCTGATCCCCAGCATGAGGGAGGCAACCCACTCAGGACGGAGAGGTCCTGCTCGATCCACTGCAGCACGTCAAGAGCGTCCAGAGTGCCGAGCACCGCGCCTTGGCAGTCCTTCAGCCTGTCGGGCGGAAGGAGCTGTGAACACCCGGACGCCAGCACAGCCACTGCGCGTCTGCCGCTCGCAAGCGGCAGAACCGCGTGGAAGAGCGGCAGGTTCTCGTCGACGCAGAGCCGAGAGAAGAAAGACCTGTCGCCGTCCCTGTACAGCTCCGCGTTCACGACCGGCAGCATTTCACTCAGACGCGCGGCCCCAACTGCGCGCACGGCGCGTTCGATGTGCATCAGGCGCTGGAGCAGCTGATCGCGCTGGATGGCACCCGCGGCCACGTCGCTCTCGATCTGCCGGAGGACGTGGAGGTAGTAGCTGCGCTCTCTTGTTAGCGATGGCAGGAGGGGTGCGAGTCGCACGTGCAGGGCTTACGAGAGGAAGTGGTCGATCGTGACGGCCGCTGCGCAGCGGTCGTTGTCCTCGACGATCACTACCACCGCATTATCGCGAGCCATCTCGGCCAGCGCGGCCGCGAACGTTGTCGCCTCGGCGAGGAAGATGGCTGGCGGTGGTCTCCGCCAGAGCAGTGGGAAGTCTCGCGTCTGTTGTCCGCCAGCCCGAGGTTAGTTGGTGGCCTGTTCTGTCGAGAGCGTGGTCCTCTGCACTCACCGGCATGGTCCACAAGACGGAGCTGTCCTGCGTCGCCGCGGGGAGCTTGAACGACGATCTCTTGGAGAAGAGTGACGAGTTTCGTCGAGGACTCGACGCGAACTTGCTGCTCGATGGACCCGCGTCGACGTGTCGGTTTGCTCGCTGTGCCTGCCGCCGTCGCTCGGAGTCCACGAACTCTAGTTGCGGTTCACGGCGACGAACGTCAACGGTGAGAACACGAGTTGAGCAAGGAGGGGCGAGCACCAGCACCTAAGACGCGGGCGTGGACGTCGTGCAGCAGGCCGCTGACCCGCGCGTCCGAGAAGCAGACGTCGAAGAGCTCGCGCGCCGTCGCCAGCTTGCCGGCCTCGTCGCTGAAGAACGCCCTCTGCACCACCTCCACAGCGTCAGCCAGTGCCTTACGACCTTCCCCACCGTCAATCCTGGCGCATGCACCTCGAGGTGGGCGAGTGTCTCGCTCGGGACCGGGTCGGACGCGCCCGTGAGTCGCGTGACGCTCGCCACCGCGTCCGAGAGGAGCAGTCGCTTGACCTCCGGCGCCAGGTGGCCGACCGCGTCCGCGTACAGCCGCAGGACGAAGTCCACCTTGGCGCGCAGGTCGGCGCTCATGAGCAGCGCGACGCAGCAGAAGACCTGGTGCGCGATCACCACGGGTGGCACGCCGGGCGCCTGGAAGAAGGCGAAGTGCGGCTCGGCGTCCGCCACCAGCATGCCGAAGATCTCGTCGAACTGCGAGGGCGAGAGCCGCCGCGGGTACGCCGTCCGCCGCCCGCCGCGGCGCAGCTGGCGGTTCTTTAGCCGTCGGCCGCCGTTGCCGTCTCGAGCTGCCTCCTGCTCCCTCTCGGCTGCCGGGAACGCGACGCCACCATCGTCGTCTTGGTCGTCGTCTAGCGCCGCGTCCGGGCCACGGAAGATGGCGGCGCACTCGTCCACGGCGGCGCGCGAGTGGCCGATGAACTCGCCGAGCAGCTGCTGGTCGCCGTCGCCCAGCGCGAGGCCGGCGGTGGGTCGACGCGAGCTCAGAGCCGCGCCCATGGCCGTCAGCCGCGCTGCTTGTCAGCTGTCGACGGGCCAAGGCGTCGGCCGTGGCGGCCGCTTCAAGGGTCACGAGCGCGGATGAACCTCTTGCGCAGCCGCGAAACGTTCCGTCCGACGACGTGGTGGAACCGTCGAGCAGATGGGCGAGGGATCTCGCCGCCGTCTCATTTGGCCCTCCTCCCCGCCCACCAGTCAACAACTTGCTCGACACGACGCCAGACGCCATGAGCAAGGCCGCGTCCGAGTCCAGCCCGCTGCTCGGCCGCGACGCCGGCGCCGGCAAGCGGAAGCCAGCGGCGTTCGCCCCGAGCGCCTCGGCGTGGGCCGAGCTCGTGAGCCTGACGTCCATGGCCGCGCATGTGAGCCTGGCGACGCTGGCGCGCATCGCGCTCACGTCCATCGACGCCATCTTCCTGGGCCACCTGGGCGTCAAGCAGCTCGCGGCCGCGTCACTCGCGCAGGTGTGGACCAGCCCGCCGCTCATGGCCGTTTGGGCCTCGGCCTCGGCCCTCATCACGGTGCGTTTGTCCGCCTCCAGCGGAGACTCGGACGCGTTGATTAACCACACCTTCCCTCCTAACGGTTCGTGGACGACCGCACAGCTCTGCGGACAGTCGTGGGGCGCCGACAACCGCGAGCTCACGGGCGTGTGGCTGCAGTTCGGGCTGCTGCTCGTCACCGTGCTCTCCGTGCCCGTCTTCGTCTGGTACTGGTGCATCGGCGTCGTGCTCGAGTACTCGACAGACGACCCGGAGGTGATCGAGCTGTCCGCCCGGTTCGCGCGCGTGCTCTCGGGCGCCGTGCTACCCTCGCTCGTGTACTCGTGTCTCCGGTAAGTGCCAGCCGGGGGTCGCTCCTCCGAAAGCGGCAGCGACTCACGCACCCGATGACGCACCCGATGGCAGACAGTACTTCCAGGCGATGGGCATCATCCTCCCGACGACGTTCGTGGGGCTCGCGTCCATCGCGGTCGCCATCACCGGCAACTACGTCTTCATCTACGGCGGACCCTTCGGTTGGAGCGGCCTGGGGTTCATCGGCTCGCCTCTCTCGACAGTGCTCGCCTCCTGGTTCCAGCCGTGCGCGCTCGCCGCCTACTGCTGCGCCTACAAGGGTTACCACCGGCGCGCGTGGGGCGGGTGGAGGCGGTCGGAGCTCACGCTGGACAGACTGCGGGCCTTCGCCTCCATCGCCGGGCCCATCGCCTGCAACAGCTTCGCGTCCAACCTGGCGAACGCGCTTATATCGCTCGTGGCGGCCAAGCTCGGCCCCGAGGCGATCGCGGCCAACGCAGTGGTCGCTGGCATGTGGGGCATGCTCTGGGCACTCTTTTGGGGCTACGGCTGCGCCACGCAGGTGCGCGTGGCCAACTACCTCGGCGCCGGTCAGCCACGGCACGCCAAGCGCGTCGCCTTGCTCGGACTCGCGTGCACGATTATCGTCGTCGCGGCGCTCGCGGTGGTCACGAGCGCGTTCGACGAGGGCGTCGTGGGCATCTACACGAACGACGCCAAGCTGCTGGCCACGTGCCGCCGCGTGCTGCCCGTGTTCGTGGCGGCATTCGTCATCGAGGCCGTCGAGATGGTGCTCTCGGGCGTGCTCACCGGCATGAGGTGCGCTGCGTTGGAACTGGGTCGGGTGAAGGAGGTATCTGGTTGCTGACTTGTCCTCGCAGCCTCGTGCGGGTGACCATGGTGACGAGCATCATCGCCACGTGGCTCGTCAACCTGCCCATCGCCTACGTCGGAGGTCCGCGCGCTGCGTGCATTGGGGTAGTACACACGCACTGACTTGCTGTTGATGCACGCGCAGGACTGGCACTCGGCATGGGGTTTCCCGCGCTCTGGTGCGGCGTGCTCGGCATGGAGACGTTCAAGCTCGGGTCGTACACTCTGGCGCTCTCCCGCGTGCGCTGGGACGGGATGGCGGAGCGCGCGATGGAGGCCATGCGCGCCACGCCCGAGGAGTCGGCAGCACAGGTGGAGAAGGCGGCCGTCAACTACATCACGGCTGTGGTCGGGTCGCGGCCGACGGGGTACATCGCGGCCATGCCTGAGCCGCGCACGCCGCCGCTGACCGCGCCGTACGCGCGGCAGAAGCGGCTGGCGCGCATCCAGCGGCGCTGCTCCTCGTTTGAGCCGCCGGCCTCCTCCACCGCCGCCGTGGGCAGCGGCAGCGCCGGCAGCAGCGGGGGCGGCAGCGTGCGGCCGCTCGCCATGGAGGTGTAGCTGTCGCCCTTCAAGTTGAAGCGGCTCCTCGAGGTTTCATCCAATCCGATCGATTATTCGTCATCTATCACGCTATCACTGGCTGAAATACTCCAACGTTCTGCTCGCAATGGTAAATCTCTGGATTGGTTGGTAATATGTTTGCGCTCATACCATTGGTCAAAAACATGTCGCTCGGGCGACTCCAGTCACAGACGAAAAGCTCAGCAGACCGACCGACGGCAGCATGGCAGACGAGAATGGGCCGCCGGGCAAGCGCGCGCAGCGCATGGAGGCCAAGCGCAACATGTACCTGACGAGCACGGATCAGGTGCGCGTGCACCGGCGCGGCGTGGGCTCGCGCGCGGCGGCGTCCTCGGCGGCGGCGCAGTGCCAGAAGTGCCTGCAGGCGGGCCACTGGACGTACGAGTGCAAGAACGAGCGCGTGTACCTGCAGCGCGCGTCGCGGTCGCAGCAGCTGCGCAACCCGCGGCTGCGACAGCCGTTCAACGAGGACAAGCCGCCCGAGTCCAAGGAGGCGGAGGAGCTCGCGAGGAAGGAGGCGGCCGCCAAGGACAAGCAGGCGAAGAAGCGCAAGAAGGAGGAGGCCAAGCGCCGCACCAAGCGCGCGGCGTCCAAGCGGCGAAAGCGGCGCGACAGCACAAGCAGCAGCAGCAGCAGCAGCAGCAGCGACTCGTCCTCGTCCTCGGATGATTCCTCGTCTGGGTCGTCCTCCAGCGACGACAGCGGCAGCGACTCGGACAGCTCGTCGGCGTCGGCGTCCAGCGGGAGCGACTCGGGGTCGGAGCGCCGCAACAAGCGGTCCAAGCGACGTCGCCGGGACTGAAGCTGCGTCGTCTATCCCTCTCCGCGCAGCAGTGGAGAGTATCGCCGTGGTGTTCCACAGACATGGCTGCGTGCGACGCCCTAGCACAGGAGAGATGAATACAGCAGATGGCAAGACTAGTCGGTTTCGTTTTGCTTGTTTATTGCTAAGAAGGCAGCGACCAGGTCGCCCCGCGAGCCCGACTGGTCCAGACGGGTGACAGGCAGGCACACAGCTCGTGCGTGTGAGCCTCGTCGACCCTCCGCCCTCCTTCCGGCCGCGCAGCTTACCAGGAGGCGCCGAACTCCGACTTGGTGTTGACGAAGAGCTCGAAGTCCCACTTGGTGTCGATCTTGACGGGCTCGCTGACCGTGACGCCCTGCGCGTCCACCTTGGCGAACTGGATGCGGTTGATGGACCGGCAGTCGCGGTAGAAGCAGACGCGCATGCACTCCTCGAGCAGCTTGCGCGCGTCGGCCTCGGGCATGTCGGGCCGCCAGTGGTTGCGCAGCAGCGGCATGCCGAGGTGGTGGCCGAAGCCCGTGGCGATGTAGTCGCCCTCGAAGGCCAGGCCGATCATGTTGACCTGTCCGAGGAAGGGCGCCTTGGTCTCCGGGTGCAGGCCGCCGACGACCACCGTGTTCCAGAGTGGGTCGAACTTGTTGCGGCGGTGGTAGAGCAGGCGCTGGAGGTAGTGGTAGATCTCGGGCGCGCTCGTGTCGCACCCGTCGTCCTGGTTGAAGTCGTACAGCTCCAGCTCGCCCAGCTTGTCCTGGATGTGCTGGAAGTCGCTGAAGTCGCCGCCGGCGCCGATGAGCGTCGAGTTGTGCACGGCCGTAAGGCGGCGCTGGTCCGTGAAGCGCGCCAGCGACCCGTACGAGCCCAGCGTGTCGGCCGCCATGAGCACGCCGCCGGCGAACTTGAGCGCGATCACCGACGTGCCCGTCACGATGGGCGATTGCGTGCGCTGCCTGCCGCCGTCCATGGTGCGTGCTGTCGAGCTGTCGCGCGGTCGAGCTGTCTGTCGCCTCGGAGCTTGAGCGCTTGCTTGGAGGCTCCAAGATCCCGTTTGGCTCTTTGATCTTGCGAGGGGGGTGCTTTCGGAGAAGATCCCGAATGGCAGTGTCCCGTCCCGAATATTGAGTGATATCCCTCGTGCAGAAGAGCACACGGGATCAACGTTCCGTGTTAAAGCACTCGGGACGAGGGATCTTCTAGAAAGATCCCTCGTGACGTGGCTCGGTTGCCCTTCAACACACTCGCTTGGTTTTCCCTTCATTCATTCGGCGACTTGCCATAAAGGACAGCAAGGGAGGAAAGGAAGGGAAGGAAAGGCCGACGGCATGAAGATCGCGACGGTCGTGCGTCTGGGCGCGGCGGCGCTGCTGCTGCTGGCGGCGGTGGCGACGGGCGAGGACGTCAAGGCGGCGGTGGACGTGGACGTGGAGGCGGACGCCAAGGCGGCGGCGGCAGCGGCCGAGGCGGAGCGCGCGGCCCGCGTGCAGGAGATCACGAAGGAGGGTCTGTTCGTGGAGACGTTCGAGGGCGAGGAGCTGTTCGACGGCTCGCGCTGGTTCAAGAGCCGCCACGAGAAGTACTCGTCGCAGGAGGTGTCGATCGAGGAGTACACGCTGGAGGCGGCGCACGTGACGCCCGACCGCGGGCTCGTGCTGGACAAGCCCGCCAAACACTACGGGCTAGCGGTCAAGCTGGACGAGCCCCTGCGGCTGGACGGCTCGCCCGAGCGCCCCGAGATCGTGGTGCAGTACGAGGTCAAGCTGCAGAAGGGGCTCAACTGCGGCGGCGCGTACGTCAAGCTGCTGCGGGCGCCCGCGGACGGAGACGAGGCGGCGGACCTGTCGGCCTTCAGCGACGCCACACCGTTTGTTGTCATGTTCGGCCCTGACAAGTGCGGCGCGAACGACAAGGTGCACCTCATCTTCCAGCACAAGAACCCCGTCTCGGGCGAGTACGAGGAGAAGCACCTGGACGACGCGCCGCGGATCAAGACGGACAAGAACACGCACCTGTACACGGCCGTGATCCGCGACGACAACACGTACGAGATCCTGGTCGACCAAGCGTCGGTCTCTAGCGGCAGTCTACTGGAGAACTTCGAGCCGCCCGTGATTCCGGAGAAGGAGATCGAAGACCCGGAGGATTCCAAGCCGGAGGACTGGGAGGACAAGCCGCAGATTCGTGACCCGGATGCGGTCAAGCCGGACGATTGGGACGAGGACGCCCCTGCGCGCATCCCGGACTTGGACGCCATCAAGCCCGAGGGCTGGCTGGACGACGAGCCCGCCTTGATCGATGACCCGGCCGTGGAGAAGCCGGAGGACTGGGACGACGAGGACGATGGCGAGTGGATCGCCCCCCAGATTCCGAACCCCAAGTGCGACGCTGCCCCCGGGTGTGGCGAGTGGACACGCCCCACGAAGTCCAACCCGGACTTCAAGGGAAAGTGGCATGCGCCGCTGATTCGCAACCCGAAGTACAAGGGCGAGTGGGCCCCGCGCAAAATCCCGAACCCGAACTACTTCGAGGACGAGCACCCAGCGCGCTTTGACGCGATTGGTGCCCTTGCTGTCGAGGTGTGGACCATGTCGGAGGGCATCACGTTCGACAACTTCTGGCTCGGGTACGACCTGGAGAAGGCGAAGGAGTTCGCCGAGCTGACGTGGAAGCCGAAGCACGAGGCTGAGGTGGCCGAGGAGGAGAAGAAAAAGAAGAAGGCGAGCAAGGAGGAGGAGGAGGGCGGCATCTGGCAGACGGCGGAGCGGTTTGCGGCCGACTTTGCCGAGTTTGCTGAGGCGAACCCGGTCGTGGCCCTTGGCTCTGTGGCGGCCGTGGCGGCGCTTACGACGCTGCTCGCGTTTGTCTTGTGCTGCTCGAGCTCATCGTCGTCGTCGTCTCCTCCTACTGAAGTGGAGAAGAAGGACGAGAGTGGGTCGGAGTCGGACAAGAACAGCGAGGACAAGTCGGCGGAGAGCGACGACAGCGGCAGTGGCCGCAAGCTGCGCCAGCGCAAGAAGGCGCCGATGGTCAAGGACGACTGAGAGCAGTGAATAGATGAGGTTGCGTTTCCCGTGTGCGTGTTTCCAGGGCTGGCTTACCGCTGACTGGTCTTCCAGTTGGGCGATTCGTACACCGGGGCGTGTTCAGGCGGCAGCGGGACGTTCCCCAGGATCAAGTCGGCTGCCTTCTCGGCGATCATGATGGTCGGCGCGTTGAGGTTGCCGCTGACGACACTCGGCATGATGGATGCGTCGACCACGCGCAGGCCCTCGAGCCCGTGCACGCGCGTCTCGGGGTCGACGACGCTGGTGGCGGCGTCGACGCCTATGCGGTTGGTACAGGCCGGGTGGAAGGACGTCTCGGCGTGCTCGCGGACCCAGGCGTCGATCTCGGCGTCGGACTGCACGTCGCGCGTGGGCGACAGCTCCTCCCCGCGGAAGGCGTCGAAGGCGCGCTGCGCGAAGACCTCGCGCGTGAGCCTGATGCCGCGGCGCATCTTGAGGCGGTCGTCCTCGGTCGACAGGTAGTTGGGCTGGATGACCGGGTGCTCACGCGGGTCCGAGCTGCGCAGCTTGAGGTACCCGCGCGACGAGCACTGGAGCGGCAGGCAGCTGGCCTGGTAGCCGTGCACCATGGCCATCTCGAGGTTGGCCTTGAGGACGCCAGGCAGGAAGTAGATCTGCAGGTCCGGCCGCGGCACGCCGGCGTCGCTGCGGAGACAGGATCGGCCAGGACGGCGGTGAATTAGTTCCCTGTCTGCGCCTTGATGAACGAGTCGCTGCGAGAGCGTACCTGCGGATGAAGGCCGTGTTCTCGAGGTGGGTGGACGTGCCCGGGCCGGAGGTGCGGAGCATCCACTCCAGCCCGATCTTGGCCATCTTGACCGGGTGTCGCCTGGCGTCGTCATCTCCACGTGAGTTCGTCATGCCTGCGCAGTCTCGGGAGGAGGGGCTCTCGTGCACTCACAGCGTGGCCTGAGCGAGTGTGATGGGGCGTGGGGTCGAGTACTTGACGTAGATGTCGAGGTGATCCTCCATGTGCTGCCCCACGGCGGGCAGGTGGTGCGTCACCGGGATATCCATCTCTCGCAGGTGTTCTTCGTCGCCGACGCCCGAGAGCAGCAGCAGCTGCGGCGAGTTGACGGCGCCGCCGGACAGGATCACCTGTGGGTGGTTCACAAGCACACCCGCTCCCTTGAGTCACACATCAACTGCCACGCCGACACTGTCACTGCTCCTTACCTCCTTTGCCGCGCGGAAGTTCACGACCTCCTTGCCGACCGATGCCGAGACGCCCACGGCCCGGGTCTTGTCGAACAGGACGCGGTGCGCAAGTGCCCCTGTCTTGACCGTGAGGGTGCTCGCGCCGCGCTCGAGCGCCGGGTAGAGGTACGCGGACGCGGCGCTCCAGCGCCTGCCCTTGTGGACCGTCATGTCCATCCAGCCGAAGCCCTCCTGCTGGAAGCCGTTCATGTCGTCCGTGGACGGGTATCCAGCCTGCGCGCCGGCTGCCATGAAGGCCTCATGCAGCGGGTCCCACGTCGACGAGTACGATGAGCTGCTGCCTGCGCCATGTGACCGCTTGTCTCCTTCAGCCCGGCGCACGTACAGCGGGCCGCTGCCGCCACGGTACTCGTCGGGTCCCAGCTCGTGCGTCTGCGCCTTGCGGAAGTAGGGCAGGCAGTCGGCGTAGCTCCAGCCCGTGGCGCCGCCGGCCGCCCAGCCGTCGTAGTCGAGCGCGTGGCCGCGCATGTAGACCATGGCGTTGATGGACGAGCTGCCGCCGAGCACGCGACCGCGCGGCCAGGACAAGCGGCGGTTGTTGAGGTGCGCCTGCGGCTCGGTCGTGTAGCGCCAGTTGTACTTGTCGTCCTGCAGGTTGAACATGACGCCCGAGGGCGACTGGATGCGCCACGAGTCCCACCGCCCGCGGTCGCTCGGCCCGGCCTCGAGCAGCAGCACGCGGTGCTCTCCGCTGGCGCTCAGCCGGTTGGCCAGCACGCAGCCCGCGGACCCGCCGCCCACGACGATGTAGTCGAACTCGCGCGACGCTGAGGCGGTCGAGAACGCGGACGCCGAGGCGCGGGCTGTGACGACGGAGGCGGCGCGTGAGCGGGCGAAAGGCGCCGCGAGGCGGAGCATGGCGGACAGTCGAGCAGGCAGAAGCGCAAGTGGCGTCGGGCGGTCAGGAGGCGGCGGTGGAGGAGGACCGAGCGCTGGCGAGGGGGCGAGCGGGCAGGCATCATGGGGAATGCTTGATTGCCTGGCCTGGTGATGAAGTGGAGCTGCTCGCAACTTCAAGCGGTGGCGAGCCAGGTCATCCAGTATGCGATATGGTCGGATAGCGAGCTTTAGAGGACGTTTTAGCGCACTATGAACTTGTAAGGTAGTTCGAGTGAAATTACTTTAGATCTGACATCAGACGATAGAGGCTTCCCGATGCGAATTCTGACGGCGGACAACTGTATGGTCAAGGCGCGCAGGACCGCCTGCTCTGGTCCGAGTCGGAGCCCCCGAGCGTGCTCGCGACAGCTCGAACATGCGCGCGGCGGCCAAGTGGGCGACACATGGACAGCCGTCCTCACGCGGTGACAGAGCCACTGCGCGTTCGTATATCATGCCAGCGCCTGGTCCCGAGGCGTCGACACATTGCCGAGGCGCTCCCCGCGAGCGCACAAGTCGATCCGTGCGCTGGGGTGGCCCGCCTCGCCACCGACTGCCCGTGGCTGGCTGCGTTTGATCCCGTGCGCGTATGGCTGCGCGTGTGTGCGAAGCAAAGGGGGGCGAGGCCCTCGGCAGACGAGCAAGAGACGCAACGACGTGGCTGGTTGCTCGAGGCGTGTACTAAGTATTCCGACCAGCGCTCGGCGGCCTACGCGATGGTCTCACCCACGAGCTTGGCGGCGTCCTTGAGCGACTTGAGCCGCTCCTTCTGCTCGGCGTCCAGCAGCGCCTTCTCCTCCGTCGACAGGTCCTTGCCGAACTGCGCGACGCCTCGTGAGTCCCCCGCTCTCGACACCAGACGCCCGCGACAGCAAACCCACCTGGTCCTGGCGCTGGCTCAGCAGCGCCTCGTACTGCTCCCACTCGCGCATGAACATGGGCACGAACTTGGCCGGCGCGTCCTTGTGCCGCTTGAACTCGTCCCTGCCGCCGCCCCCGCCGTCAGCGCCTCCCCACCCCGGTCTGTCCGCACACAGGGCCCTCACCTGACGTATTGGTCCCCCAGGACGCGCATGCGCGGCTCCAGCTTCTGCTTGTGCAGCGTCAGGATGCGCTTGTACAGCGCCAGCACCTTGCCGCGCTCCGCCATGGCGTCCAGGGCCACAATGGGTAAAAAGGTACCCCTGACTGTACCTCGCGTACCCCCTCAGACGTACCCCTGGATTGTACCCTGGGTACAATCCAGCCGCCCCCACATCAGAAAACCCAGGCGGCGAGCTTCTACGGCCGGGAGGAGGAAGGAAGCGGACGCCTCGCCCCTGCTCCTGCTCCTGCTCTTGCTCCTGCTCGCTCCCCGCCGCCCTCGCTCTGCTGCTCGGCGTCTACCACTCGGTGGCTGCTACCCGGTGCCTTCTCCTTCGGCCGCGGCATGCGCGCGATCGGCAACGTGAGCCTGGACGCGTGGCTCTTTGGCGAGGACGGCAAGCCGGCCCCCTCCGCCTCCTCCGCTGCCTCTACTGCCGCTCTGTCTTCGTCTGCTGCTGCTGCTGCTGCTGCGCCGGCGACTCGCCCGTCCTCCTTGAGCGCCGTGGGTGTGAGCGACATGAGCGCGGGGGCCAAGGCAGCGGCCGGCAAAGGCCCAACGACGGGCGGCGCCGGCCTGGGCGACCTGTCGTACCCGTTCCCGGTCAGCTCCAAGCTGCGCAAGCTCTTCCGCGGCAACCGGCTGCAGTGGACCCGCGGGCCGCGGGCTTCGGCGGGGAGCGGGCAGCCCAAGGCGGCGGCGGCGGCCCCGGCGGACGGCAAGCGAGGCGAGGACAAGAAGAAGAAGCGGCAGCTGCTGGGGCTGCCCACCGAGTCGTTCCAGCGGCTGCAGGGCCACGTGCCGTTCACGCTTAAGGAGATCGTCAAGGACAACAAGATGCTGCCGTACCTGCTGCGCTGGCTGTCCACCGACACGGAGGAGGAGGACGGTGGCAGCGGCTCGGGGTACCACCAGGTACTGCTCTTCCTGCTCGAGCTCGAGCAGCTGCAGCTCGTGGGCGAGGACAAGCGGCGCGAGCAGGCGCTCAAGATCTGGAGCAAGTACCTGGACACGACGTCCGAGTTCCAGATCTCGTCGACGCTCGAACTCACGCCCGAGCTCGAGCAGCTCGTGCGCGACAGCATCGACGACCCGCGCAAGGCGCCCGATGCCTTCTTCCCCGTGCAGAAGCTCGCCTACATGCGACTCACGCGCGAGGAGATGCCGCGCTTCCTCAAGAGCGACGAGTACCTGCACATGCTCATTGAGACGGGCAACGACACCCAGGCCGTGCCCATGGAGCGCATCCTGCAGGTGTGTGCTCGCCTCGGTCTCTCGGCGCCGGTCCGCTCGACTAACCCTCTCGCTGTGCGCGCCGCCAGCAACCCCGAGCCGCGCACTACTTCCTGCTTTTTCTCATGCAGAGCAGGCAGCACTTCGAGCTGTACTTCTGGCTGCACGTCGAGTACGTGCTCAAGCGCGTGCTGGACGCGGGCGACCGCGCGCTCTTCTGGCGGCTGGCACGCGTGCTCGTGGCCAAGGCGCAGCACGACTCGCAGGCCATCACGCTGGCCACCAAGAACGACCTGCACCTCGCGATCGAGAGCCACGCGCCTGCGGTCGACAGAGAGAGCGACCAGGAGGGGAAAGCCCAGATTGCAGCGGTGCGGGCGCTGTTCGCTCGCGCGCAGCAGGAGATCTTCGTCATGCTGCGCTCGTCGTGGTTCGACCGCTTCATGAAGAGCAACCTGTACAAGGTGGCGCTGCAGGACTCGCGCATCCACCTCGCGAGGGACGAGAGCAAGGAGGACTCGCCGCCCAAGCTCCTGTCGCGCGCCTTCTCGTCCGCCGAGTACTTTGGCAATGGACAGCGGAAAGAGGAGGGCGACGGGGAAGACGGGGGCGAGCAGGACGCTTCCAGAGACGACCATCTTCCGGCAGCCGTGTCTGCGAACGACGCGGCCCGGCACCACGATGGAGCGGGCGACGAAGACGGTGGGAGCAGCTCGGACGACAGCGACGAGTCGGACGACAAGGTTGAGCTCAACCTGGAGAGCATCATCCGCCTCACCAAGCTGCCCGACGGGCTCCAGGTCCACTACCGGCCGCACTACGAGCTGCCGAGCCAGGTTGTGGCTCCCGCCGTCGCTGACGGCGGGGCGGACCACGCGGAGCGCACGCGTCTCGACCGGATCGTGACGTTCGCAACCTTCGTGGAGAAGCACGAGGGCGAGCAGGCCGAGGCGACGCTGATGCTCATGTCGGCGGGCCAGAACTCGCCCGCCGGAGTGCCCGCCGAGTCCTTCGACGACGTCAAGCGCCGCATCAAGACGTTCCTCGTCCCTGACGGCCGCGTGCTGCTCAGACGCGCAGGCGCCAGCGACTCTGGCCCGGGCGACACGCTGTTCGCGTTCCAGCAGAGCGGCCCGCACGGGTTCCTCTTCGGCTCCGTCTTCCTCACGTACGAGCCCATGCGCGTGGGCTCGACCAACGAGGAGTTCTTCGTCGCCAAGGGCTTCTGTCTCTTGTCGCGCCTGCCGCTCGTCGACTCGCTGCGCGCGCTCGTGGAGCGCCATGTGCTGGGCTGCGGCGACCGCGCAGACGTGTTCGACAGCGACCGACTCTCCGCCCTGCTCGACGCCGACCTCTCCTGCCCCGCGGGGCCCGCCCCCGCCGTCGGCGCTGCGCGAGTCGACGTGTCGGTCTCGCACATCTTCGAGCACTTGGGCTCGGCGCTCACCCTGCAGCTGCTGGCGAGCGCCGCACTCGAGTGCAGCGTCGTCTTCGTGTCGCGGCAGTACTCGCTGCTGACGGCGTGCGCCGAGGCCGTGCGCAACCTGCTGCGACCCTTCTCCTGGTGCCACGTGTACGCGCCTGTGCTGCCGCAGCCGCTGCTGTCGTACCTCCAGTGCCCCACGCCGATCCTCGTGGGCATCCACAGCGACTACGCGCGGCGCAGCGACCTGCCCACGCGGGGCTTCTACCTCGTGGCCGACCTTGACCGCCACGTGGTCGAGTACGTCGGCGCGCAGTCGGTCGCGTGGCGGCACATCGGGCTCCAGGACGACGTGCTGGGCGGCGGCCCCGACCGGATCTACCTCCCTCGCTGCTTCGAGGTCGCCAAGAAGCGACTCGACGCACTGCTCGCGCCGCGCACCAACAGGTACGACGCGGCCGGCGGCGGCCTTCTCGGTGCGTGGGCCGACGCCAGCGAGCACCAGCCGAGCGAGCGAGCGGCTGTCGACAGCCAGGTGCGTGGCATCTGCCTTGACCTGTTCTCGGCGATGCTGAGCGGCCACTCGAGCGCGTGCCTCGTGGTGGGCGACACCAAGGAGTCGGTCGTCATCTTCGACGAGACCCAGTTCCTGTCGACGCGCGAGCACGACGAGCTGCCGTTCTACGAGGCGCTGCTGCGCACCCAGTGCTTCTCGGAGGTCGTCAGTGCCCACCGCATCGACGTGAGCGCCGGCGACGACGAGTTGGCGCTCGAGGGTGAGGACGCGGATGGCGCGGAGCTGCAGGAAGGAGTCATTTAGCAAGGCCGCACGTGTCGTGAGGACCAATAGATATGTATTCGAGCCCGGAGCCTGCATATCACCCGTCCAGGGGAGCAACAGCGACAGCCACGCGGTCGTCAACGTGGTCGCTACTATCGAGCGCGACGGGGGAGCCAGCACCGGCGCGAGCGACCTTCTTGGCGGGCGACGCGCCGTCCAGCGCGCTGCCGTCGAGCTCAGGGCCCCGGCTCCGCTTCAGAGATGGATCGGGCTCGATAGGAGCAGACACATCGGCTGCTGCAGTCGGCGAGCCGCTCGATCCGTCGACAGCGGCATCTGAAGAGGCGATGGACTCTCCCGTGGCAGCTTCCTGCGTCTCGTCCCCGAGGACTTGAGTGTCGTCATCCGCATCCCTCGCCTCGACGTCCGCCATGGGCTCGTCGATCAAGGCTGCCGCGCTGTCCTGGTCTTCGGCGTTTGCTGGTTCAGCTGAGGCGATGAGTGCGGCGGTGGCGGTCGGCTCCGTTGCAGGCTCTCCCTCTTCGTTCTCCTTGCCCAAGGTTCCGGCCCCTGCCATGGCAGCATCCAGTGGAGAGGCGTCTGGACGCGGAGAAGCATCAGCCTGACCGCCACCGAGCATGAGATCGCTCTCACTCTCCGAGGATGATCCGTCTCCAGAGTGGACAGCGCGGCGAAGTCGCCGGCGCGGACGCTGAGACGCGGAGGAAATCTCCGTGTCCAGCGTAGCAGCGACTCCTTCGGCACTGCCGACGTCGTCTCCCATGCCATCGTCGTCGCTGCTCTTCTGCTCCTCCTCGTCCGACGAGTCGTGCGTCTTGCGATGGAGCTTCAGGTACTTGACGCGGCGCTCGATCTGCTCCGGCGTGCGGTCGCGGTCCTGGAACATGTCTTCGTACGAAATGACTTCGTAGACGGATGGGAGGTGGCGGAACTTCATGAACATCTTGGCGAGGTACCGGTCCTCCACCCGGGTCCAGTTCTTCGCTCTCTCGACCGCGGCCTTGGTGGATACGCGCTTCCTCGGCTGCCTGCTCGAACCCTCCGAGGTCGGCACGGCGGCGCTGTCGGCAGCGACGGCATGGGGACCAGCCGAGTTCCTATCTCCCCCCTCTCCTTCTCCTCTCGTCTCCGCCGAGCTCACGAGCGAGGATGCCTGGAAATCGGACGGGTCCAGCGAGAACTGGAACTCGGCCTCGCCCTCGAGCTCTTCGTGGTCCATCGCGACCTTCTGGCGACGAGCCTCGTTGATCAAGGCGATCTTCTTCTCGCGGCCCAGCGCGACGGCGTCCGCCTTCGACCTGCTCATCGAGTCCAGAGGATCATAGCTGCGCTGGATGAGCAAGCACGACCTGGAGGCATACGTCTGGCGCAGCAACGACTCGACGAAGAGCAGGTGGTTCTTGTCCGCCAGCGCGAAGAAGTCGCGAACGACCCCGCGGATGAAGTCCAGGAAACCCCTGAACGTGGAGTCGCGCGCGATCGATGCGTCTTGCAGCATCTTGTTGAACAGCATCAGCACGTGGATGTTGAACAGCAGCGGCTGCATCGTCCACTCTTCGCTCTGGTTGATCTGGAAGTGCTTGACGCGGTAGAAGAACGAGTGAATGTAGTGGTTCACCTTCGGACTGTTCTCGCGGTAGGTGGCGAGCAGGTGGCAGTACATCTTGATCGTGTCCGACGACACGATGCTTGAGAAGTAGCGGCGCACATCGAAGTCGGCCTCTTTGCGCTGCATCTCGAGCAGGAGCTGCGCCTGGCGCTCCGACTCCTCCTCATCGGTTGATTCGTCGTCGGACGCTTCTTCGCCCTCCCCTCTCGGCTTCTTGGTCTTTTTCCTGGTCGATGGAGACGCGAACGAGGTCAGATGGGGGCTGTCACAACGAGAAACCCACTGCTCGCTGCCCCTCGCCTTACCTTTCCAGTTGGGCCTTCCGCCGAGACAGCACCTTGATGTTGCCTTGGGTGTCGAGCACTTTGAACACAAGCTGCGCAGACAAGGCGATCGACAACTCCCGTCAAACTAAACTCCCATACAGACAAGCACTCCGACAGACACGCAGACACGCACGCTCCGCGGTTAGCGGTACTTACGTGGGTGAGCGTGACGACGTCTGTCACGTAGTCGCGGGAGAAGGACCCCGGAGCCCAAGTCTTGAGCAACACTGGCAGGCGATCGAGGAAGTCGCGCTCGTAGAAGATCTTGTGCTGCAGTGAGTCGGCAATCCGCTGGAACCGAACGTCGTCGCTCGCTGCCATCTCGGCGATGTACGACATCATTTCGGTGAGCAGCTGGACGGACACCGTCATGCCGTGGTAGTTTTTGGTGCTTGCGAAGTTCTCAACGGACTGTAGAACGAAGTTGAAGGAGAACATATCCAGCGTCGCCAGCACGGCCTTCTCTTCGTAGTCGGGCTTCTCCGGCTCGGGCGGCGGTGGCGAGTCAAAGTCCATGGCAGCTAGCAGCTCCTCCTTTTTCTTCTCGTGCGCCTTCACCAGGTGCTTGTAGTACGACTTGAGCGCCTGGATCTTCATCCGGTGGTACGAGGTCAGAAACCACACCAAGTGGAAGTACTGCAGCCGATCCGTCGACACCAACTTGGTGCTTCCGCGCCGGAATTCGGTTTTCAGCGAGTTCATCAGCTGGAAGTACGACTTGGACGTGAGGGAATTGCAGATCTCCATCATGACCCGCATGGTTGTCCTGTGGTAACACAATGGATGTGTCAGCGTCGACATCGCACTGCTGGGTCGTCGTGCGAAGGCACGTACTGATCCGAAGCCGTGATAATCTCCTTGGAGCCGAAGATCTCGCTGATGTCGGACAGCGGCTGGCTCTGCTGCTTGCCTCTCCTGCGAGACACTGGCTTCTTGGGCGCCTGGTGCACGGCACCGTCCGCGGCTTGGGAGAGCTGGGTGATGACTGCTTCTCGCCCGGTAGGGCCCTTCATCGTCACAATTCCACCAAAGTTCGAGTGGCGAGACGCGCCAGCCCGCGATTTAGCTGACTTCTCACTCTTGAGCTGTTGCAGCAAACTCCCTCCCTCCGACGACGACGAAGTCTGGCGGGAAGGGCGGGCTTGACGGCTTGGACCCGCCGTGGTCCCTTCTGTCGATGCACTAGAGGGGGCTCGTTGCGACGACGGCATTCCTTCCACCAGAGTTTGCTTGAAAAACGCGGCCACCTCCTTCGGACGAGTCCCGCTGAGCGTCAGGTCGATCATCTCCATGATCATCAGGTTCCATTCGCGATTCTCCGGGGAGTCGATGTCCTGGCAGAGACACATGACATCGTCGTTGAGAGATCGGAAGCACTTCGCAGCGAATGTACAGGCCCCGTACCTGTGTGAACAGCAGTATCATCTCGTAGACGCTCTCTTGGTGCAGAGTGCAGATCAGGCTCTCCTGGAGATGGCTCAGGTAGACCGTCGTGGACGTGACGAAGCGCGGGTCTTGGTTCGGGATCGCGAGCAGGTTGCGGATCAGCGTCAGCACGATCTCCATGTTGAGGTAGTCCTGTTCCAACGACCGAGCGATGTGCGGTTAGTGTGAGCTGCGGCGGTGAGGGAGCGCTGAGAGACGCCGAGCAGCAGACCTGCGGCGTCCGCGAAGACCCCCGGCGCGAGAGCGGGTCCACGAGGATGTTCATCATGATGGGGATTACACCTTGCCGGAGGAACTCGTGCTTGTACGCGCGGAGGTACTTGAGCTGCTCCGCGATGTTGGTCGAGTCCTTGGCCGGCTTCATCGTGAGCATGACGAGCACCTTGAGGATCGAGAAGACGAGCTCCCTGCCGGCGGCAGACAAGCGAGGACCGTTAGTCCCTGCCGATCAGTAGAGTGAGCGCCGCAGACGCGCGAGCGCACCAGTCGTGCTGGTGGTTGACCAGCAGCGGCAGCAGCTTCTTCTGCAGGACCTTCCACTTGCCGAGCTGCTTGGCGACCAGCTTGTGCTTGGCATGGTCGCGCCGGATCGCGCGCTGCAAGTCGTGGATCCACGCGTCGCAGTCCTCTCCGCGCATCAGCACGGGTTCCTCGCCCTCGCTCTGCACGCGCAGCATGCCGAGGTTGGAGCACACGAGCAGCAGCTCGTTCATCATGGCCTCGTCCAGCGCCGGCTCCCGGCCGCCCTCGTCCTCGGACGACACGGCGAAGTCCTCCAGTTCCGCGTCCTCTCCGTCGCCATCTCGCTCGTCCGCCCCCTCCTCCGCCCGCTCGTCTGCCCGTCCGTACTCGCGCTCGACCTCCATCGCCGCTGCAGCACTCGGCGTCGCCATCGCCATTGCACCAGAAGGGCAAGAGGTTCTGGCGCCAAAAACAGCCTGCGTTCCCGCGTAAACGCGATTCGAACGTGAATTGGCTTGTGGATGGAGACGATTCGGTTGTGAATCGTGGCACAACGACACCAGCCTCGCACCTTGCGCATATCGACCGACGCCGCCATGGAGCAGCACTCACCGCAGGTGGCGGCGCCCGAGCTGCAGCCGCAGGCGCAACCGCCCCAAGCGCAGCAACAGCAGCCCCAGTATCCGCAGCAGCAGCCCCAGTATCCGCAGCAGCAGCAGCAACCTCCGTACCAGCCACCGCAGCAAGCGAGCGGCGGCTTCGCTCCCTCCGGATACGGTGGTGGCGGTGGCGGCGGCAGCGGCGGAGGCTACGGCATGCTGTCGGCGACGGCGCCCCAGGGAGGCGTGGCGCAGGGCGGCGTCATGTACGGGACGGCGGCGGCCGACAAGGCGACGCAGCTGCTGGCGGCGTGCGAGTCGTGCCTGGCGGTGACGCGGATCCCGGGCTTCGACATGTCGTTCCGGCGCATCATGGAGAGCAAGTGCCCACGCTGCGGCGGCAACCTGGTGCTCCCGCAGGAGGTCATGGAGATGCTCATTCTCTACGGGCACTTCGTGGTCGAGCCCGTGGCCGTGACCGTGCTGCTGGGCACCATGGCGCTGCACCCGTCGCTCCGCCCGGACTTCGTTGCGTCGGCCATGAACGAGCTGCTCATCCCCATGCAAAGCGACTTTGTCTACGACGTGGCGGTGCCCAAGCGGCCGGAGGGGCTCGGCATGTCGCTCCGCATGCATCGTAAGTGCGGCGGTGTTGCGAGCCGCGCGCGATCGCGACCGGTGAGACTGACGCAGCGTGTGGTGCCTGCGATGCCACAGAGGGGGACCTGGCGGTCGGCGGCTTCGTCGACTTTGACAACAACACAGAGAGCCCGACGGTGGCCGCGCGCATCATCGCCGTGGGTGACGTGCTCGTGGCCATCAACAAGAAGGCGATCACATCCTGGTCGTTCGAGAAGAGCATCCGCATGCTCGCCAGCGCCGCGTCGCCCGTGTACCTGACGTTCCGGCGCGTGCGGCCGGTGACGATCCTGTGAGGAATATCTAAAGGCGCTCTCTTCTGTCCACAGCGCAAGGTGGCGTGCGTTCATCCATTCATTCGTGCACGCGTTCATTTTCCATCTAGAGTTGCTGGCAAGTCGTCCGGGTCCGCCACGCCTAGGGACTGGCGTTCGACTTGCCCGCCGTGAGCAGCCCCTTGGTCGTCACAACTCCCTCCAACGCCCCGTGGTCGCACACGAAGCAGTGGTCGCACCGCAGCATCGTGAAGATCATGTGTAGGTCGTCCAGCGGCGTGCTGCTCGAGATGGTCATCGCCATGGGCCGGATGACGCACACGCCTCCTTCGGTGATCTTGACAGTCTCCGACAGCTTGTCCTTCTTGTCCTTGGACCACCCCTCGCTCATGAGCGCAAGCATTTTGTTGTCGTCCATTAGGAACGGGACCGCACCGCTCTCCATCTGCATCGGCGTCCTCGTCGTCAGGGCGTTGTACGTGATGTCAACCGACGAGAGTCCGTTCAGCCCTCCGCCGCGGTTGCTTGTGAACTTGCTGACGACCGTCGCCCACGACAACACTGTCGAGCCCTTGATCTCTTCCCCGAGATCCACATCAATGCCGTCGATGCAGTGGAGGTCGTAGTAGCTGCGAACGAACTTCTTGAGCTGGGAAGAGCTGACGACACCGAGCAAGATCATGGTGGCTTCGTTCTGCACGACGGGGATCTCTTGGTCCGGAAAACGCTGCAGTGCAAGAAGCAGTCTCGCCACACTCGTCTTCTTCGTCAAGAACACCAGCGACGCCTCGACGATGTCGCCGGCCGACATCTGCGGATCAAAGTCGACCAGTGGCAGGTTTGGCAGCTCGCCAACAGCCAGCAGCGTGTCGTACACCGACACCTCCGAGAACAGGTGGGATACCCCCATTGCCGCGAGGACTGCGCAGAAGATCGGCAGCATCAAGTTCATGTCGCCTGTGATCTCGAGCGTGATGACCGCCACCGACACGGCGCGCGTCGACGCCCCTCCGAACGCAGCAGCCCCCGCGAGAGCGTACGTCCCCGGATTAATGCCCTCGGAAGTCGGGATGGTGTCGGCCAGCACCTCGCCAAACAGTCGCCCGAAGGCGGCGCCAGAGATGAAGGTTGGGACCCACACACCAGTCGGGAGGCGCAGCGAGATGCACAGCGGAAGCAACACCGTGTAGACCACTCCGAGTGTCGCGAGGGAGTAGTACTTGGAAATGGCGCTCCACGCCACGGGGAGCGCCTTGTCCGTGAACAGCAGCGCCAAGTCCGTCAGCGACCCGCTCCGCGCGTACTCGCCAGGGAAATACGTGAGCGCGGCCGTCACGATGGCAGTGACGATCGGGTCGACCCACACGACCAAGATCTTCTTCCACCGAGTCTTGGACTGACTGAGAGTGCGTCGGGTCTTCGCAATGTGGCGCAGCATCCACAGCATCCCGGTCGAGAGCAGCCCGAGGATGGCGCCGAGCAGCACGTACAGCGGGATCTCCCAGAACTCGTACGGGTTTCCTGGGAACTGGGTCGTGAGGATGGCCGATGAGGCCTCCTTCGAGGTGCTTCGCGCCAGCACGAGGGTCATACGGAGCATGAGAGCACCAGCCACCGCGCTGATGAAGGCCTTCATGTAGTTGGAGATGAGGTAGTACGTCGATGTGACCTCCATCGAGAAGAGTACGCCTCCAATGGGCGACGAGAAGGTTGACGACACGCCCACGGCGCACGCCGCCGCCAGCAACTGCAGCCTCGAGTTGAGGTGTCCGCATAAGCTGCGGTACATGGGGAGGCGCAGCAGGTGGTGCGTGATGATGGACATGATGTGGACGTACGCGCCTTCCGTGCCCACGACAAGCCCGGCACCCACCGCGCACACGAGCCCCGCGATCTTGGCGAGGAGCGTTCGGAAGTCGAAGTACCCGGGCAGGTACATGCGCGGGTCGATGCCCGTGAGAATGGACTTGATCTGCGAGACCCCGGATCCTTGAGTGTCGACCGCAGGCAGGAGAGTGGAGACGTGAGGGCGTCATTCAACGCTGCGGGCAACACACAAAGCTGCATGGGAGTACCTGCCGCGACCGGGGCGAGCCGCGTGATGAAGAGCCCGAGCTGCGAGAAGAAGAGTGTGTGGGAGGCCCATAGGAGGAACTGCAGCGGCACAGAGGCCGTGTAGCCGATGAGACGCAGGCGGAGGTCCACGATCTGGTCGTACAGCCTGCGGTTCGGACGGGGTCGGACGCGGTCAGTCCTCCGTGCGGCGCCAAGACAGAGAGGGAGCAAACGGCGACACGTACAGGCGGATGCTGTAGTTGAGCGGCCCGCCGATCACGCCGAGCAGGACGAGGAAGCTGACAACCTTGAGCTGCCGCCGGTAGTACCTGCGCAGGCTCTTGGCCTTGGCCCGCGGGCCGCCGAAGAGCGAGACGCTTGACGCCGACCGCTGCGCCGCGAACTTGCGGTAGGACTCAAACACATCCGACTCGTCGCTCTTGTCGCCGACGGATGGTGCGAGCTCGACGTAGACATCGCCGCTAGTGGCGGCGCTCGGGGACTTGTCGTCCTCGTGGTAGGAGAGCGCGCGCTGCTGGAACTCGTGGAGGCTCCCGATGCGGCCCGTGCGCCGCTTATGTGCCGGCAAAAGATGGTCCTGGCGCTCGCCCTCCGTCTGCGTCATGCGCCGCCAGCGGGAGCCGCCACTGCAGCTCAGCTGGAGGAAGCCACTAAGCTGGCACGCTTGAGGCTCGAGCTGCGGATGGCAATGGTGATCGATCGCCTTGAAGCGACCACCTGGGTTTGAGTATGCTGTGGGATGGCGTCCAAAATAGGGACGACATCATGGAGCTTGTCTTGGATTCCATATGGGTTATACATCGCCCAAAACAATGAACCATGTGGTGAGAGCTGCCCTAGCCGCACTGATAATCGTGGGTGATATTATGTCAAAAATAGGCTGCTATTTGCATCACGCTGACAAAAGAGGCTGAGAACAAAATTGAGAAGTTATATTGCAAATGTTGACTCTAAATCTAAATTATATACATGTGCTACAACCCGACCAATCGTGATGAACTCACTGAGGAGCTCCTCCAGGCAGCCTCAAGCTGCTGGAAGCATCTCCTTGCTCGGCGGAATCCCCAGCAGCGCGTTTGGCACCGCTGGTAGAGGCGGCGCAGCGTTCATTCGCCGATTGATGACGCGAGCGGCGATGATGAAACAAATGTAGTGTTGACCTCTCCTGCAGCAATGAATCACACCAGACCTCACCCGAGTCTGACGACAACAACACACATCACCGGCGACGATCCCGTCACCAAGGTCCGATTCCCAAACGCTCCTCTCGTTGGTAGCACGAATCCGTTCGAGCAGTCGAGGCCGCTGCTGGGGCCGAACGAATTCGGGACAGGGACAACACTTTGCGTTTTGGCAGTTAGACAGTGACCAGCGACCAAGCTGCAAATGGCCCACGCTCACATCGACTTTTCCACCAAGACAGCCTTCTGTCACAATTGGTTTCATCACGTAGACTTGGAGAACGAGTGACAGCAAAGCAAAGCGTCGACGCGTTTGTTGTGTCAGCAGGCAATTAGTTACAACTATTGTGATTTTTGATCACACAAAACCGTTTCGCCTCCACTTTTGTCGCTATGAACCTGCTGTGGAGACAAAATAGCCATTTTTGTCAAGAGTGCCAGTGACGAGCATATTGAGTCCAAGAGAAGCGGCGTGCTCGTCTGATGAAAAAAGGATGACTGGGCTCACAGCAGGTGACAACCGGACAACCGAGCAAGGAGCCGACAAGCAGACTATTTGGATAAAATGACCTCCTTCAATTTATCCCCTCTTGTCATGACTTGTTCGCTTGGTACACCAGCATGCCCTTGGTCAGTGTGATAGCATTTGCGGCTGCATGGTTGTCAACGCGGCAGACACGACTCTCAGGATGCTGCTCAAGCGGCTTCTCGGTGCTCTTTGCCAAGCACACGAGCGAGGACTGGACGCGCTCATTCCGTTCTGTGAAAAATAGTGCATCAAGTCGAACGATTCCTGCATGAACGCGTCACGGCGCCGACTGCGGTTGCCTGCGTGCTGCTTTGCGAGTCGTCGCTGAACTGGGCAGAACGCGCACTCATGCCTCTTGGGTGTGCCAGAAAGAAGTGCAACAGCTGAAGAGCCGCCAAACTGTTCCAATTTGACAAGACGGAAAGCTGACAAATCATAAATATCCAGAGCTTCCTGGTTTAAGGAGATTCATCGGCGAGCAGTGGTGTACACCACATTAATCCGCATATTATTAACGAAATTTCTTGCTAACATGGAAGCATTTCGACGTTTTGAAACATGATGGGCGTCCCTATTTGCAAAACAATCATAAAACGACAACCACAGAAGGGCTTTGATACAAACGTCAACGCTATCGAGCCGGGTACATTGTGTGAATAATGATGCAAGCAGGGCAAATATCGATGTTTTGAAACACCGTCTTTCCCTTCCAAGAAAACTACAACAAATGGTATATTTGATGATGGCTTATGTTCACCCATCTTCTCTGACCCGGCGATTTCATCTGATTCCCGCCCAAAACAGCTTGTTGCCCAAATCAGCATGTCTCAGATGGCTCCAGCCACTATTCCGATCACATCCCGTTTTTGTGACCTCATGGCTCCCTCCATCTGGTACCGTACCTCTCCAAATCGAACCCAGCACCTCTGCCGGCGCCAAGATCAGGAAGATCATCTTGGTCTGAGCTCCGCCGTCGGTCTCCGCTCGTGCTGCTGCTGCTCACTTTCCAATTCGCCCGGAGCAGCCGACCTGCCTCGCCTCCTCGTGACCCCCTCCACGCCTCTGCGATGCTGCGCCACTCGATCCGGAAGGCGGCGCTCCGCCCGCAGACGGCGGCGGCGACCAGCTCGCGCGCGCTCAGCTCGGCCGCCTCGCCCGAGTACGACTACGTGATCGTGGGCGGCGGCTCGGCGGGCTGCGTGCTGGCGAACCGGCTGAGCGCCGACCCGAGCAACAAGGTGCTGCTGGTCGAGGCCGGTCCGAGCGACCGGTTCAAGTGGGACTCGTGGAAGATCCACATGCCCGCGGCGCTCACGTACAACCTGGGCGACGACAAATACAACTGGGCCTACTACACGGAGCCGCAGAAGAACCTGGACAACCGGCGGCTGCCCTGGCCGCGCGGCCGCGTGCTCGGCGGCTCCTCGTGCCTCAACGCCATGGTCTACATCCGCGGTCACGCGTACGACTACGACGACTGGGAGGAGAGCGGTGCCAAGGGCTGGAGCTACGCCGACTGCCTGCCTTACTTCCGCAAGGCGCAGAACCACGAGCTCGGACCCGACGAGTACCGCGGCGGAGACGGCCCGCTGAATGTGAGCCGTGGCAACCAGAAGGACCAGATCCTGTTCAAGAAGTTCATCGAGGCTGGTGTGCAGGCCGGGTACCCGTTCACGGACGACATGAACGGGTACCAGCAGGAGGGCTTCGGCTGGATGGACATGACGGTCCACAAGGGCTGGCGGTGGAGCGCCGCGACTGCGTACCTCCGCCCTGCCGAGTCGCGTGAGAACCTGACCATCATCACCGACACGCTCGTGAACAAGGTGCTGTTCGACGGCAAGAAGGCAGTGGGCATTGAAGCCGAGGACAGCAAGAAGAAGACGGTCTCCAAGATTCACGCTGCCAAGGAGGTATGTGCGCTTGTCATGACGTGGTCAGGCGAACTCGAACTCGGGCTGACTCGTGTGTGTCCTGGGCGTTGACAGATTATTTTGTCCGGAGGCGCGATCAACTCGCCGCAGCTACTAATGCTGTCCGGCGTCGGCGACGCCGAGCACCTGAAGGAGGTTGGCATCCCTGTGGTGCAGCACATGCCTGCTGTCGGCCAGAACATGGAGGACCACTTGGACCTGTACATCCAGTACAAGTGCACCAAGCCGATCACGCTCCACAATGCGACCTGGTAAGCTCGATGCTGTTGAACTCCCCCGACAAACAGATCATTGCGCTGACTCGTGCGCTTATGCCTGAACCACAGGAAATACCCTCACAACATGGTCAAGATTGGCCTGGAGTGGTTCCTTCGCCAGACGGGAATGGCCGCGTCTGCGCACCTCGAGGCTGGCGGCTTCATCCGAAGGTTCGTGGTGATACATGCAGCGTCGCGGTGTGTGAGCTTGTGTTCTCACATTTGACGGCATGCTCTTCAGTGCCCCCGGAAAGCGCCACCCGGACCTCCAGTACCACTTTCTGCCTGGCTCGCTCACCGGCCAGTTGACTCCTGGCCAGGAGCACGCGATGCAGGCTCACTGCTCGCCGATGCGCGCGACGAGTCGTGGCTACCTGAAGCTTCGCAGCGCCAACCCCCGTGAGCACCCGATCCTCGAGCCCAACTATCTGAGCACGCACGAGGACGTCGTGGACATTCGCGCGGCGGTTCGCCTGACGCGCGAGATCTTCGAGCAGCAGGTCTTCGACGAGTACCGCGGCGACGCCATCTCGCCGGCCCAGTCGGTGCAGTCGGACGCGGAGATCGACGCCTGGGTGCGCCAGCACACGGAGAGCGCCTACCACCCGTCGTGCACCAACCGCATGGGCGAGGGCGACAACACGGTTGTCAACTCGGAGGCTCGCGTCCACGGGCTGGAGAACCTGCGCATTGTCGACGCGTCGATCATGCCGAACATCGTCAGTGGCAACCTGAACGGCCCGACCATCATGCTCGCCGAGAAGGCCGCCGACATCATTCTTGGCAACACGCCGCTGCCCAAGTCGACCGCGCCGGTCTACCAGCCCGCGAACTGGGAGACGAGTCAGAGGTAGATGGCCGTCGAAGTGTGTGGCAGAAGCAGCGAATCGAATTAGCCTAATCAACATGTCATTGCGTCAAACAGTAGTAACATTGCCACGTTCGGATCATCGCCTGGTGGTTTGAGTTGCTCATGTCCGTGTCGAGCAGCATGGCGTACCCACTTCCACGATTGACGAACGCACGTTTGCTGCTCACTTGGGAGTTGTTTTCCCAGGGTTGGAGAGACCCTTCTCCTCAACAAGTCGTCGGCCTCCCGATTCCCATGGACGCCCAAGACAAAGTGAAGACCTGAATCATATTCAGGAGGTGCAAACGCTGACGCGACTCGCAAGTCTGACGTCAAGACCACACTATTTCAAATCGAAACTTCCAAAGAGCAAAAAGAAGGGTCTTGAATCCAGTTGATGAAGAAGACTCTTTGGAGTTTGCAAAATTCACAAGAAAAATAATAAAAACACTCATACACACACACACACTCACAATGATATTCAGCTCGAAATACGTTAAGCTATATTTATATGTAACGGTTTCCATGAACTCTCCAGCCAATTGAAAATGTATGGTATCTGATGAGATCAAAACTCACGTGTAATAATCCTAAACAACTCTTGAACCTCCACCTCGGGATTCTCTGTATTGAAGCTGGTCAACGGCGCCATTTTTTTAGATTGTAGTATTCAATGTAATAACGTTCTTTTTTATAGACTTTGACGGTAATATATTACAAATAAATCGACGAATAAATACATTTAAAAAAGCGAGGTCCTGAACGTCGTTTTTACTTTGTAACTGAATGCCCGCAACCTCTGCAGTTCATCACTTAAAACTTACTGCTGATCCAACCCACAGTTCATCGTTGTTTGTTAGCTCTCGATGTTTATCATCAAATGATAAACGATTCTTTGAAAATATACTTGTGTTGTTTTGCCAACCCCCCGCTTTCATGACACAAAAAAGAGAATGATTACATCTGACAATCTCTCACATACCGGTATCGCGCAAAATATATATGCAAAATAATCTCATCAAGGCTTTGAGTCTTATTATCATATCATTGTTGAAGAGATTCTGCTACTCGTATTAAAAATCAACATGTGGCCGATTTGCAGCATGCTGCTCTGAAGCCTGATCAGTTATAGATTTGGCAAAGAGTTGTATCAGCTGACAACCGATGATCTGTCAACGATTAAACCATTTTTGGTCCATTTTCCAAATATGCGAGCGTGGGTGTAGACACAATGTTTGACAATTTCGATCGTCCCACTCCTGCGTGCAGAACATCAGAGTGAATGCTAAGAGACTCACCGCGCGCAAACCAAGTAAGCGCGCTACAATTCTTTGATCCGCGGCGCCTAATGTCTCGTCTTGACAACAAACTGGCAGACGCTGCTCACTCAGATCAGCTTATGTTCAGTTGGAGAGAAGGCTCTGAGGAAACTTTACATGCTCATTGGTGCTCACTCCGTACCACGCAACCTAATAAGAGGAGCGAGAGACAGAGGCAGCAAGGTAGCTCTTCAACTCGACAAAACTTTGACGATTTGTTTGGGTTGAAATTGAAAGTTTATTTGTATGTGTATGTATTCTTTATTCAGATTTCAGTGTCGTCGTGGTGTAGTGGTTATCACGTCTGCTTTACACGCAGTAGGTCGCCGGTTCGAACCCGGCCGTCGACACTCTTTCTTTTCGCTCACACAAATCGACTTGCCGCTTGCCGTTTGAGGAAACATCAAACGATTTGTTTCTTCCAACATGAGTGATTCTCTTTTTCACATGCGTTGCGATGTGCTGTTCAATGGCAGTGCTAATCTCGTTTCATCTGGTTTCTGTGGTGTTCAAACGGATGCTTGTAAGGTCGAGCGCACTTGCTCGATGACATCGATCGACATTTTCAAATGTAATGCTCTCTGCAACACCGACATATTCAAGCCGCCAGTCTTTACAGCAGCGACTTAAGTATCGTTACCGCTTGGATTGGGAGTGTTCAAAGTGACCCCTAAACCAACCACTACATTTAGTTGTTCAGAAGTGCTGGGAACACTCACTGCACTGGAGGATCAATCGAGTTTAAATATTGCATCGAAAGTTTTGCTCGCAGAATCATCACAAAAACATGCGTGCGTTGGTTTACTCAATTTATCCTGGCTCAGGAGTATCGTAAATGAGAAACTGATCCTGTTGGTTCAAACCATAACCCGTAGTTAAACGCACAAACGAACATAAAACCCCGGTGAATCCAACAAAAAGCTTTATATTTTAGTAGAAAAAGGGGAAGGGAATTGCGATAGAGACAGTTATTTTAGTACAGGAACATCAACATTACGCGGTCACAGCTTTTTGTTTGCAACGAATATCATTTCCCGAATGCTCAATAAATATTTTCAAGTCGGAACAACATTATTATTTTTTCATTTGAATATCCCTGACAATTGGGATAGAACATACATTCCCATGTTTTTACTACAATAGGTATAAACTGTTGAAGCGCCAAATTACGTTCTGTAGCTTCCTTTACTGACGTATAATGTGTATATTCTAGAATAATCTAGTCTCTTCGTTCCAAACACTGGTCCCGTTTCACTCTTACTTCGAATTTGCGGCAATTTTGGTACAAATGTATATAATTGCGACATTAGAATAATCAGTACGAAATATCCTTCATTTTGCACGTATTCCGAACTAATAACGCCGAATGCTGTCCTCATGATACCTCGGCGAAAATATCAGTCATACAAACGACAGTGTTACCTTTGAGACAAACCTCGGAATGTAATGTCGTGCTCGCTTTACGACAATTTCTACCAAATCAGGAATTTTCGCAGTGAAATGTTAGCCAATAAAACTACCGGAAGAGTATTTTGAAACAACACGATGTCAATGGAGGACAAGTATTTGGAACGGAGGGAGTAGCCAGCTTTAAAAAGTACTGACTGCATGGTTAAAGAGACTTGGGCACAATAAACACGATTCCGGAGTGCGTCCACTGGATCTCTTCAACCATAGTAGCTACAAGTTTGCTGAGGGGATTTGTAAACGCACACGAAGCAAATCTATCAGCTTGATGTTTTAGCGACATTCATAGATCTTGTGGATTTAATAGTTGTTGAGCTGTTTACAAAACCTGTATCTTATATTAGAAAACTGCGGCGCAAACTAGGTGTTGTTCAGGTGAATAATGCAACATCCTATCCTTGCCATGAAACAATTTGAGGTTCCATCCAATCTCGGGTTTCAGAAACAGGATATCTAATTTAGTCCACTAGTTGTTACTCACCGCCATCACGCTTGCTAACAGATAAAAACAACATGGCTCCTTCACGTTGATCATTTTTCACGGTGACGCGACCCGAATGGCATGGGTTTGGGAGGTCACAGACAAATGCCAAGCTCCGTTTAGAGATTGATGTGCCTACGCTGCGCAACAGGAGCTAGCTGTGTATATTTCAAACTCAAAACGCAACAATTCTCATGTCAATAACTAACGTGGGTTTCGCGCGAATGGCAATGCCTCCGAGCGTCCCGGACTTCCATGACAAAGCTTTTTCTGCACAGCTCTGACCCTAGCACAAACAACAACAACAACAACTTTAAGCTAATATTTGGAATAAGTACACACATCAGTAGTTTTGAGAGTCGATGCTTGGCTCAATACTTGGATTGAGTGTTGAATTTCACTAGAGGGATCCGTCAAAGGTGACGAGACGATGAATGTTGCGAGACGATACTCACTAAATGCATTATCAATTACCCTGAACTTGTCTTCTTTCGACTCACCAGACCAAGAGCTTTGCATTGGTGTTTGAAAGTGTATAAAGGATCGCAAGCGGCGCTTCGTGTTTTGGTGGGTCACCTAAAACACTCCAGTTTATTCTGGTTGAGTCACATCGTGATGACTAAAATAAATGTATCTGGCTCAGCTTGGATGCGCATTTATCCTGCTTTTTGAAGTCAAGCATCTCCGATAAATTTCTATCTGCTTTCTAATTTTCCTGAGTGATCACTTTCAATGGGGCTAAATCCATGTTTCCACAACAATAGCACACCGAATCTGTATCAGCTGGAAGCCGTTCAAGCAGCACTCAGCGACACTGGGTTTGTAACCTAACCGTACCAGGTGTGCGTGTGTGTGTATGTGTATGTGTGTGTGGAGGGGGGAGGAAGGGTCATCCCTCTTGATAATATAGTCGGTATGGCAACATGATCAAGGGCAAGCTGAACATAATTAGAAACAACCCGAAACCCTTGAAGTGGTGCGAGGACCAACAATGCAACGTTGCTGAAATCAGCACCGTATCTGCCACACAACGCTTTCACGACGCAAAAATACTCCATTTTGGAACTTGTTTGGACAGTATACCCGTCAATAAAGTACAAAATGGTGACGTCAGTTTTCAACCACCGCATCACATCTCAAACTATAATAAAAGGTACAGGTTTTGTAAACGTCTTGAAAACTAATACACCCGCAAGGGGCTCTGAATGCAACCAAATGCACCCAGATGATAGATTGGCATCTTGTAAGTTCATATACAGTGCCCCGAAGCCGCTCTGGTTAAAGCACACAATTTCGTGCTTGGACCATTTTTCTGTTCAATAGCAATTAAACAAGTGCACAAATACAGTGTATCATGCTATGTCTTTGAAGTTCGCAAATCAATTGGAACAAAATATGTAGAAATCTTGCAGTTAGTCGGCGTTGTGCGGTGGTGGCACCGCATGTCTTTTTATTTGCACAGCGCGCGCGTGCATCCAAGTTCACGCGAAACCAAACGCAGCTTCACTCGTTCTCGAGGTTGCTGCCAGTGGTCCCTGTTCACAGTATGATTCTGTTCAAAGGTTTGGCGCGAAACACCCGTGCGGTGTTATTAGTCTACATGTAGTTTTCGACTGTTTACTAAATCCATTAATGTCGTGGTAAAAAAACCCTCGAAATTGGAGTCCACACAATTTACAATGTTAATATACCCATGATTATGGTGATAATACAATACACAATGGTTTGCCGCATTTGGTTTACAAATCGAGCCAATCCCCACGATGGACACCTTCCTGCAGCTCGTGGCGGGTGAGGGCGAGTACGGCGAGGACCTCCTCGCCGGGGGCGGCGGCGTCAGCGGCGTGGCGCCGCCCGAGCACCTGACACTGGCGAGCGACTCGGGCGAGCACGAGCCCAGCAGCTTCTTCAGCGGGCACGTCAGCTCTCCGCGCCTCCCGGGCGTGGGCTCCGTGCAGCTGGAGCGCGCGCGGTTCCTGGCGCGCGCGCAGGCGGCGGAGCAGCGCATGCAGGCGGCGGAGGAAGAGGTGGCGCAGCGCATCCTGTCGATGCGGCGCATCTTGGAGCTCAAGGACCCGGCGGAGCAGCTCGCCGAGTACGTGGCGCTGAGCCTGGAGGCGCGCCGAGAGGCGGACACGGACATCGTCTCGGAGCTGCTCGAGTGCGCCAGGCGCATGTCGGACGCGCAGGACCGCGAGGTGGCGCTCCTGGGGGCCTTCTTCTTCATGTGCGACCCGCCGCGGCCCAAGAACCGCGGCATTGCGCCGCTGCTGCCGATCGTGGCGGCCATGATGGAGGCGTCGGGCGGGATGGACCACTCGCCGTTCTAGACGGCGCCGGCGGCGGGTGGACTCGCGGCTCCGTCAGACTCTATCGCTCTCCTCTCTGTATTTTATAGCACCTAAACTGGCCACGCGGGCTCTCGCCAACCCCCACTAGCTTGCCCACTCGAAGAAGTTGCATTGGCTGCCTTGCTGGTTCGGGCACTTGTAGAACGTGCGGCCCTTGTTGGCTCCGTTCCGACAGGTCAGCAGGATCCCAGGCAGCCCGCACTCGCACTGCGGCGTCTCCTGGTCGCCGCTGGCGTCGCGCCGAGCCGCCACCGTCGATGAGGCGGCTCTCCTGCTGGGCGGTTGGCCCTCGTGCTCGTCCTTCCACACGAAGAACCCGCAGCTCTCGACCGTGGGCAGCGCGCACGCGTAGAACTGGCGGTTCTGGTTCTCTCCCGGCTTCCTCGTCGTCCGGAGAGCGCACGGGAGACTATGCCCAGTACACTTCGGCTCTAGCCCAGACGACGACGCCGCGGTGGACGCCGGACGGATTGCTGCATCCTCCGCGTCCTCTTTCCACGCAAAGAAGCCGCAGCTGCCCTCCGTTTGGCCTCGCCGACACGAGTAGAAGAAGCGGCCTTTGTTCGGTCCTTCCTTCCGCACGGTGCGCTCGACGCACGGCTCGTCGTGGCCAGTGCACTTGATCGAGACGATGGAAGCACTAGCCGACGGACCCGCGTCCGCCCACGCGAAGAAGTTGCACTGCTCGCTCTGCGGCTGCGGACACACGAAGAACTTGCGGCCTTTGTTCGAACCTTCACGACTGACCTCCCGCTCGACGCATGGCAGCCCATGCTCGTCGCAGCGAGGTACTTCTGGACCGGAAGCGCCTGGGCTCGGAGGCTGTCGATCCCGCATGCCGCCTTGCCGACTCGGCCGTGGTGACGGAGGCTGGTTCTGTCCTCTGGGCTCGTTGTTGGCCGAGCGTTCACTCCGACTCGCACCCGAGTGGATAGAGTCTCCACTCGGTGGAGGGCGGTGCGACCCGACCGGTTCTTCACTCACTGGGTGATTGAATGTCTCGGAGAAGGTCTGGTCCAGGACTCCAGCCCCGCGAGCCACCGCCATGAAGATCTCCCGCATCTGCAAGGTTCAGAGAGCACCGTAATGATCAGACAACAGTTCGGCAGGGCAGGGACCAACCGAGCTCACCTGCGCCATGCAAGTCTCGGTCACATGCTTGACATCTTTCTGGCCCAGCGCAATCGCTTTGCAGTCGTTCTCCATCTACCAGAACACACGCTGCAGTTAGAGATGGAGGCTCGAGCGACGGGTGGATGAAACGAGCGCTACGTACCGCAGCGCGAAGAGCAGGCTTCGCCAGCTCAAGACCCATGTTTTCGTACGACAACACGAGGGCGAGTCCCAGCGTGGTCGGCTTGAACTGCGTGTCGTTGTTCACCTTGATGGCGTATTCGCGCTTCAAGATCGTCTTGATGTGCTCGGCGATGGTTGCATCTGTGCCGATGCCATTAGAGTCCATCTTGGCAATCAAGTCGGCTTCGGTGAGCAAAGGCGGCGGCGAGGTCTCGCCCGCCACCATCAACAGCGTCGTCGGTTCAAACGTGTCACCCTGCTGGTAAACTGGGATCGCTGACGCACTCCACTTCTCGAACTTGTAAATATCGAGGTAGTTCCGCTCCTCCACCATCAGTCCAGAAGCAGTGAACTTCTCGTAACCCATCCGCATCTGGACGTTCGTCTGACTGCCCCGTGCGTCCTTGCTGCAGCATGCCAAGAAGTGCAGCGCAACCAGCTCATACACCTTCTTCTCAACGAGATCATTCAGTGAGCCCAGCGCAGTGGACTTTGTGGGGTGAATCGGCGGGTGTGCTTGGTCGTCCGCTCCTCCTGCTCGCGGATGCTCGTACTTGCCACCTTGCAGAAGCTGGCCAGAGACATAGGAGCCCCACTGATCGTGGTTCTCGTGCATCCGAATCAGCCCCATGAGGTCGGTCCCCTCCTTGAACTTGTTGGTCTCCGTGCGAGGGTAGCTGATGAAGCCCTTGTTGTACAGACTCTCGGCAGCCTTCATCGTTTGCTCGGACGATATTCGCAGCCACCGCGATGCTCGCTTCTGGAGCTCGACAGTCGTCAACGGCAGCGGCTTCCGCTTTGACGCTGGTCGCTTGTCGATCGACTCGACCTCGGCAACCTGGTGCTCCAGTAGGCTTTCGTAGATGCACAGGCACGCCATGCGGTCGAAGACGCGGTCGCGCTTCCACTTGAACGTCGTCACCGGCGCGTCCGGCTGGTCGTTTTGCTGGTGCGTCACGCTGATGTGGTAGAAGGCTTCCTTCTCAAATGTCTGAATCTTCAAGTACCGCTCGACCACGAAGCCCAGCGTTGGGAACTGACACGGGCCGTAGCTGATGACCCCCTTGTCCTTGGTCAGTCCGGGGAACCTCCGCTGGATGCGCATGGTCTGGAACCGCGTGAAGGCCGCGCCGATGCGCAGGTCGATCTCCGAGCGAGCGTCGCACGCCAGAGAGAGCTTCTCGTCAGGCGCGGCGAGGTGCTGCACCGCATGGACGATGTCGCGCGGGATGAGCGCCGAGAAGCGCGCGCGGAAGACGCGCAGCCGGCGATTCACTCGCTCGCAGACGCCCTTGACCTCGTAGGCGATGTTCTCGCCTTCTCGATCGCAGTCGAGCCACAGCACGAGCCACTGCAGGGCGCGGACGAACGTGTCAGCTGCACACCCCAAACGCCCACGTTCGAAGCATCGGTCGGTCGTACCTGGCTGTTGCGCGCCTCGGTCACGAGCGTCTTCTCGATCTGCTTCTGGGTCTCGTCCGGGCGCACCTTCTTGGCCACTGGCGCGCTGAAGAGCTCCACCGGGTCGCACGAGTACCAGCTCCTATGGCAGCGGCAAGCGTGCGTCGTGAGCCGCCGCTCCACAACTGCGGGACGCCGTGCCGGACGCCTCCTCGTCCGCCACTGTACCTGTAGCTCGGCTCAAAGTCGAGCTCCATGAGGTGGCCCGTGACCGACGTGACGGCCATCTGCACGCGCTGGCCCTGGATCTCGTACGGGAACTCGAACACGGCGTTGTACTTGGAGAAGCCCTGGCGCTGCGGCACCCGCCCACGCGGCGCGGCCGACCAAGCGGCGTGAGCACTCGCCCGCCGCACGCGCAGAGCCCAGAGACGGCGCGCAGACACGCACCCGCTGCGAGCGGCCGGCGGACAGGATGTTGGCGATCTCCTTGGCCACCGACGGCTTCTCGGCCACGTTGAGCACCTTCATGGACCATCCACGCGCTGCCGAGTCCCGTGCGTCCGTCCGCCGCGGGAAAAGCGCATATGCCGCTCAAAGCGGCATGTTTTTTCAATTGACGTTGAGATATTGAGGCGCGGGGATTGGCCAATATTCGCAAAAGGAAAAATCAAGTGAATTACGCTTTCCACAGCGCGGATTGGTCCAATCGAACATGCAAACTTCGCGTAAATGTTCACCCGTGGGAACGTTGCTGGAGGAACAGCATATAACATTTAACTTCGTTTTTGAATTGACAACATGTGACAAAGATGGGGCGATGTGCTCTCGCAGGTATTTTGGGAGCCCATGTTTACCATATATATATATTGTCTACCGCGCCCCTCGAGGTGCTCGTTGCTGCCGGGGTTCCCGGGGTGCGTGAGTTTGAACTGGACTGGATTGGATTGACAGAGATTACCGATTCAGTGCATGTACGTTGTGTGATACTGCAAGCAAGCGAGCAAGTGGCATCAGATGCCGCGCCTTCCCTTGTCTATTTCGGCCATCCACATCAGCAACTCCGAGTGGGTGCTGGCTGGCAACTGTTCTCGAGAAAATCGTTTTTTAATATACTGAAATAAGATATTAAAGTAGCATTTTTGAGGATCAAATCACCATTTTCCCCTTGTAATTATGTTTTCGCGGAAATAATCGCGTTTTCGCGCAACAAGTTGCTCGTTTTGCTTTTCTTGAGTGCCATGCTGGCAGTCATGCAATGCTAGAGGTACAGTTTTTTATTATATTGTTCAGGCTCTGA
>JAADYB010000118.1:0-39680 GCA_023338075.1 Phytopythium litorale
CAGCGCCTTTCACCTTCGGTGCTGAAGCATATAACTTCGAAAGTGTCGCTGCCGATCCATCATCACCGCCAGGAGGCATTGTAGAGACGACTCGCTCGCTCTTGGACCGTTCGATGACTTCTTTTTGCGCCACCGCCAGCATCGAGTTTGCCGATGGGATCCGCTTGACACCGCTGTCGCCATCTGCAGTGGCTGCCCCACGCTCCTTGGCGTATCGGTCCATGAACTCGATCGTCAGCACCTCGAGTTTGGCCATGCACTTGCCGACGTAGAAATCGATGACGTCGCAAATGTCCCCCGCTTCGGATGTTTGGAGGAGGAAGGACTCGCACCGACCGGTTCCACTGGATGCCGCAGATGCTCGAGGCGCTATCGGGAGCGCTGGTGCCGATAAAGTAGATGACAATGGAGGTCGCTGGTCCGAAGTGCTTGTGTCCTTGTCCAAAGAAGAGAGGCAGCTGAGCAAGCAGCACTTCTCCCCTTGATGAGCAACGACCGACCACTTTTGGATGTCGGTGAAATACCACGCGAGCAGCAGTTGGCCCCCGCGATCACTCGCACCGTCCGTCGATCCATTTGGCGCAGTGGCCGAGCTGCCACCGCTGCTAGTCGCGCTGATGACGCAGAGTCCATGCGCAGAGATCTCGAGAACGACCTCTTCGGTACGTGTGGCCGGTCTAGTGCCAGTCGAAGAGAGAGCGAGGCGCACAGGGTAGCGCAGTGGCTTGTCCGGTGCTGCGGCCGCGTGCTTCTCCACCAGTTCCGTGAGTACATGAAGCCAGACCTCGTACTCCCCCGCGTCCGTCGCCGCAAACGTCCAGGTGCGGTACAGCGTGATGATGTCGAATGCGAAGTTCCCGGTGGAGTGTCCGCTGGCAGAAATGCCGGCGCTGAAGAGCGATTCGGCGCGGATGCACAACACAGAGCTAAGGTCGATGACACGCCGCTCCTTCGGTGTGTCGGTCATCCCCGGGCAGTGCGAGAGTTTGTCGTAGTAGCACAGGAACCCACCGACTGGCGTCTCGATGACCACTGCGACCTTATGGTTCCACGCCTTCTTCACTTGGTACTTGTTGCCGCCGCCTCCGCTTCCGGGCTTCTTCAACAGCGTGCCGTGGTACTTGAGCGTCCTGGCAAAGTGGCCGGCTTGGACGAGCGAAACCATGGCGTGGGCTATAGTCTTGGACGAGCGGTCCTTGTGGGAAAAGAAACCTGCTGACCCGCCACGCTTGAGCTTGCTCGATCCTTTAGGAGGCGACCCGCACAGCATTGCCGCATGCTCATCGCATAGACACCCGAGTCCTGCGCGTATAGTGGTTGACGAAGCAGCTCTTGTGCTGATGGCCGTGTTCATGCTTGTCGGTTGTTGGCTCTGGTGGCTCGTGAGCGCGTTATTAGCGATCATCACATTCGACGCGGACAAGTTGCTGAGACTGGAGCTGCTGCCCCTGACGGACGCAGCCGATTCACACTGGCCCAGACAGCCAATCATCCGGCACCGCGAGTCAATGCGTTGATTCAGGGCTTCTTCGGCTGCACCGCGAGTCAGTTTTCGAGCTTGCTCTGCGTTTGTAGCTTCGTTCTGTTCATTTTTTGACGTCGTAGCAGCAAGAGCGTTGACCGTAGCGACCGCAGCTTGCGCGACCTGGGGCGATCGTCCTCGTACTGACACCTCACGGTAGGTGCCGTGCTTGAGATACCAGACTGCCTCGCGAATGATCTGCGCCTCGCGACTCTGGAACACGAGGTAGGTGGGCTGCTTGACGGCTCCGGAACCCTCCGCACGCTTGAATCGGAACTCCAGACGGGTTTGCGCCGCGCGACAGGTCTCTAAGCTGTCGTAAGGGTACGAGAAGAGGCACGCACTCCGATCATGACAGTCTGGTGACGGGAACACGCTCAAGAAGAACGCGTCGAGCTTCAGACCGCGCCGGTCGCCGGAAATGGAGCACGAGAACGACAAGTACCCCGTGCGGAAGAAGTCAATGGCGAGTCGCTCGCGGCCGGCAGAGTTCCGAAGCGGCCGCTCTTGTTGCAGCAGCTCCCGGCGCTTGGTGCCCGCGAGAACCATCGACTGCATGAGTTGGTCAGCTGATCGCCCGATGGTTGAACCGAGGGAGGCACGGCGGCGCTGCTGGATAGGCGACGAGGGGTTATTGCCGACAAGCACTCCGACGTAAGCTTGCTTCGGCTGATGAGTCGAGTCCAGATCGGCAAGCACTGCCGAGATGTGGGCCTCCAGCTGAGATGCGGTCGTTGGTAGATCGATGACCACGTTAGAAGAGAAACCACTACAGCATCCATCGCAGAAGAGGTTCATACCTGGCGAAGAGCAGCGATGAGGAAAGTGCTGGAGACCCGTCCATCCACCATGGTGAACACGACGGCCTTGTCGTGATAGTCCCACACAATCTCCTTCATGGCGGCAAAGGCGCCTTGGAACAGCGTGCCCACTTTTCGCTGGGTGTTTTCGTCTGCAGCAACAGCAGCGACTGCGTTGTGGGATACAGTCAGGTCGATATCTCCGATGACATTGGCCCCCAGGGCCGAGTCAGTCGGCGCCACTCTGCCCCTGTAGGTTCCTGGACTTGGGGACGACGCCGTTCCCCCCTGTGAACGCGTTGACGACGAGTTTCTTCGCTTCATGGCGCTGCTTCTTCACGCGCCTGGTTGGACCTCCCACGCTCTTGCTTGTGTTGCCAATTCCGCTTCGCTTTCGTGCAGGGACTCCTTATCGCACCAGCCGACGTTGCATCTCACTCTCGCACCTTTGACTTCCTGGCGCTCGCTGATCGACTCTCCCTGAAACTGGAACAGGTTCTCCTTGCTCGTGCTGCGCATGCAGTCAGTCTATCCTTAGCACCATGCACGAGAATAGCCGGCACTGTCTCCTTCGCACATATCGATCCGCATCAGTCTCTTCATTGGTCGACCAAGGCGGACGCAGAAAAACAGCAGCAGCCGGGACGTCTTCGAACGAGAAGTGCATCCCAGCACATTACAGGATACTGGTGAATTGAGTGGGTGGATCACCGCCGTTTGCGGGGCCGTTCATCGACAACTTGCGCGTCTTCACCCTCCTCCTCCTCATTCTCAGCACCAATCTCGCCTTTCACTTGCTCCTCCTCCTCTTCCGACTCGGTATCGTCTTCTTGGTCACCTACACCTGCCTCTTCGTGGTCACTCTCACTCTCACTTTCACTCGAGCCTTCAAGCTCCTCCTTGGTGATCGCCGTTCCATCGATGCGACGGTTCTTGAGCACACCAGTGGAATAGTACTGCAAGACGCCGTTGGCACTCGCCAATGCCTCGCCACGGTAGATGAGCTTCTCCAGCAATTTCTTCACCTTGGGGACTTGAGACGCAGTGGACTGGTCCTTGATGAGCTTCCCATGCGCGCAGAGAACCTGGATGCGCCGCGTCGCCACCTGGACGTCTGTGATAATTTTGATGACGCGGTCCATGTGCTCCTGGAACTGTGTCTCGAGGAACGGCATCACCTGCAGGATCATCTCGATGAATTTGCGGCCAGTCTTGAGCACTGTCGCAATGATCATCGACTTGTGGAAGCTCTTCGTCAGACACACGAGCAGCTTGAACAGCAGCACTGCCTGCCCAAGGTAGTTGAAGACGAACTGCGTGTCGCTTGCAGCGACATCGAGTCTTGAAGTCGCCGCAACGAGTGCGTCGAACATGACCCGGTGGTAGATGGCAACAGATTTCTTGTCCAAGGTCGGCAGCTTGGTCGTTCGCTTGCCGTTCTGCTCCAGCAGCTCCAAGAAGCCGTCAATGGCCAGGGCTTGAATATTGTTCAGGACGATCGGGCCATAGAAGATGTAGCAGCGGAGCAAAGCTTCAAGCTGGGCAGTCGGATGAGTGTACTTGGAGTCTCCACCGGACCAGTCCGTCTCAAGGTACGAAAGGGCCATCGCGTTGATCGCCTCAGCCATTCGAGCGGTGGTCGGGTCCGAATGCGCCGCTTGTGGAGTTCTGTCGGAGTCGCCACCGCGCAGATCGATCACGGCGGTTCGGTTGACAAACTGAGTCGAGTCGAACCCGTAGATCAGCGACAGAAGCGACGTCAGGCATTTGAGCAGCGCAACTGCCATGGACAAGTCGTCTTCGACGACGCGCTGATACTCTTGGACGTTCGCAAAGCACTTCGTGACGACCTGTGGGCAAACCCATGGTGAGAAAGCCGCTCAAAAGTTGACCAGCGTTGAAAACCAAGGTGGAGCCTTCGACTTACCATCTTTAGATCGTCATCGCTGTCAGCCACGGCACCACTCCGGTCACACTGCGCAAGGATGAGCTGCTTGGCATGGTTGATAAGGGCCTTCGAGCCAAAACCGGCGCTGTCGTCGTCACTGGATTCGACACGCCCGTCGTTCATGACGATAGCTACGATCTTGAGGTAGTCGCCCAGAATCCCCTTGAGCATAAACTTGATAGTTTCATCTGCGCTGTCGTCGCCTTCCTCGGACTGCTTGGTTTCTTCCTCGACAACTGGCGAATTCTCTTGGTACCGGATAATCCGAGCGACGAACTCGCGTGCAAAAGCACCAGCAGCGTTGAGCACTCCCGCCTTGACCAAATCGCTCAGCAACATGTCGCCACTCTTCGTCAGCGAGTGAGACGCTTTCCAGCTGCTGGACTCAGGGAATTGCTTGGACGTGGCCCAATGGGAAGAAACCTTCTTCTTGCAGCACGACTCCAAGTTGGAGAGAAGCAAGGAGAAGAGCAGCCCGACTCGCGTTAGCTTCTCTTCTTTGATGGGCAGTGTCTCAACCGGTGGCTGCGTGTCGTCGCTCGAGTTGGTCGAACCCACGGCAACGTCATGAAGCAGTCGCGGGAACGCCAAAATGTTGAGAACCTCGGGCTGCAGTGGCAGGAAACTGTTCTTGATGGTGCTTGCTCGCGTTGCCGCATCATTTGCGGCTTTCGGTGGACGCCCCCGCTTCTTGACCTCCAGTTTCCCCTTGCCGGCAGTCGAGAGATCCGTCGCATGCGCTGACCCCGGGATCGAGAACATTGGGCAGGCGCCGAGCGCTTCGTCGAACAGAGTCGCTTCAAGCCGCGACAAGTCTTCGAGCCGTTGCATCACCTTGGCCACGTAGTATTCTTTTGACTCGGAAGCGAAAAAGTTCAAGAGCGAGCGCGTCCAGTTAATGGCGTACCAGAGGCAGCAGCAGATAGCGTTCTGTGCCGCACGATCATCGATCGCGGACAGCTCTGCTAACACCGACTCCCTGCAATGATCAGATCAAGTGTGTTAGTGTCCCAGCACGCGCGCTCACAAGTTATGCGATCGGACCAACGTACTCCATCAGCTGGACTGGACAAATGAGAACGCACTCGATCTCTGACACTTGGTTGCGCTTGCGAGCGCAGGTCATGACGAGGCTCACAAGCGATGTCAAGTACAGCAGTGACTCCCGTTCCACAACGTTCGGCGACACAACGAGGTCCAGGATCTTTAGATACACGGGCGAACGCTGTCATCAGCACATATACCCGAACATGACATCGATACGTTAGTGGTTGGACAATGCCAGGCCATCGCGAGAACCCTACCTTCTCGTCAAGTCCGAGCCAAAGCTCAGACTTCATCACATCATCCAGAACCGCCTTCGAGTACACGCCTTCCGACTTCCTTCTCCAGTCATAGTCTTCCATGAAGTGGGTCGAAAGAATGTCCATGTAGTAGTCGAAGACAATACTCATGAGCACGTCCGCGTACTTGTCCAGTGTCACCGTGGACACCAGGATCGTCAGCTCGTCCAGCATAAAGATGATGCATTGCGCGTTCGACTTGCAACTGGTGTGGAGCTCGACCAAAATGGCGTTGAACGCTTTCGCTGCTGCAGCATCTGAGCCCCTGCTGCCAGCAAACGGGCGGGATTGCCCAGTGTCTGCTGTACTCCTGCTCTCTTGTTCGCGATCGGACTCACGGAAGTGTTCCAAAACCCGACGAAGTCTTGAAATCGTCCCAATAATACCGAACGATCGGTAACGGAGGTGCTGGTGGAACCCTTGCTTCCGAAGCACATTGCACAGGTCCGAGTCATCGTGGCCAGCGATCGCGAACAGAGCGTCATACATTTTTCGGACCTGGTCCGCGCTGTAGAGCTCCATCGTGTCGAGCATCTGCTTCAGCGACGGGAGGAACACTCGCAGTCGCTGACGCCGCTGAGTCAATGACGAAGGCAACTGAAGCCTGCGAGGACTAGTCTTGCTAGCGGGGGAGCGACCACTTGACCCATGCGAAGTCGGTGGCAGTACGAGCGCCATGAGAATGTCCATCCCGGCTGTAGTGGCGTCCGTCCCATTTGCTAGGCAGTGCCCAAGAATGGCCGACACGATCTGCAGGAAAGAAGCAGCGTCACAGGGTGAAACGGACGTACAATTGACAACCGAACCAGATGAGAACATACCTCTCCTTGATAGAACGCCGCTTGTGTGCTTGAGTTGCTGGATCCCCTTTGACCAGAAAACTCCTCGAGTAGAACTTGGTACAATGTGCTTCCCAAATGTCGGCATTCGGGACTTGTTGACTGGCCGATCAGCATGCTTGCGAGGGACAGAATCGATGAAAAGTACGGCTTCAAGGCGTCTCCATGCCCCATGACGCTCTGCACCAACAGGTCTGGCGCCACGACCCCTACCTTTGCCTTTTTCACCAACAGCTTCTCCAGTTTGAGGCGGTGCTGAGGGATTGAGTGGGCACCGACAAGCAGCCACAGGTCGAGCAAAAGCCATTGCGAAGAAGCCTGCATCTGCGAAAGAAACGCCTTCATCAGCTCGCCGCGGAAGTGCATTCCCTGCACAATGCTGCCGAGAATGAGCGATTCCTCTTCCTGTCCGGTGCGCGGCGCTGTCCCTTCGCTGGTCGCGGTCAGAGTGACGACGGTGCTGATTTTGTCGCGCACTTGCTCAACCACTTGTTCCACGTCCAGCAGCGGCGCTTCTTGGACCAAGTACTTGACGACGATAGGCAGGTCACTCATGGGTGACGAGTCCAGGCGGTCGAGGATGCAGTGCAGCACCGATGATGTCTGGTCCGTGAGCACGTTGAAGTTCCCGAGCGCCTCGATGCAGCAGACGACCATCGCTGACTCGTTCCGGATGAGCTCCAGCAGCGCGTTGACCACGATCTGCAGGCAAAAACGTCAGCAATAGGCTCGCCCGGCGATCTGTAGGCGGAGCGAAGCGTCTCACCACCGCGTCCCCGTCGCTGGCAAGCTCCGGCAGGATGTAGATGACCTCTTGCTGCAGGCCGGGCGGGAAGGCCGGCAGCGCCGCGATGAGCTTCTCCACGACCTGCTGCGAGTCCACGACGAGGTCCATCCACCGCAGCTCGCGCAGGATGAGCTTGGGCACGTTCTTGTCCATCAGCTGTGCATCCAGCGCGGCCGCGAACTCGGCCAGCTGGACCAGTCGCTTGGGTCAGCCAAACCGCGTTGCGGCGCCACACCATTGGAAACCAGCAGCAGCACCGAGGACAAACCGACCCACCTTCTCGAGCAGCAGGTCGACAAGCCGCGGCTGCAGCACCTCCTCGCGCAGCAGCAGACCCAGGAAGCTGGCGGGCGACTCGAAGACGCCGCCCAGCCCGACGCTCAGCATGAGCAGCAGCACATCCTCGTCCGCCAGCATCGCCTCCAGCTCGCGCACAAAGTCGCCCACGGCCGGCGCGTCCGCGTCATAGCCCAGCTTTCGAGCCACCGACCGGCGCACCGCGTCCTCGTCCCCGGCCTCCTTGTACACCTCCCACAGCTGCTGGCACGCACCCATGTTGCCCTTCCGCCGTCTTTTCACAAGTGGCAGGCATTGGCGGGTGACGGAAACAAGACTGACGCAGCAATGCTTGAGTGACCAGCCACTCTGTCGGGGTTCAACCCTCGCGTTCCGCCAGACAACAACAGTTGCAACAAACCAGACGACGACGACGACGACGACGACGAAGTCCTCGCAACGCCGAGCATGTCGACCGACACATGTGGTGCCGGGGTCCTCGCTACTACAGTAACAGGAAGCTAGACGACTACGCCGAGCATGTCTACCGACACACGTGGTGCCGGGGTCCTCGCTATAGTCCGAGGCACTTGGGTACTTGGTGAAGCGAACGTGGCCGGCCGGCCGGTCGAAGCACTTCAAGACACGGCACGCAGCATGCTGACGAGCCGCGCTCTCTGCGCGAGAGGTGTTGAGTCGCGCTTGGTTCTCGCGCGCGCCTCCCGCCAGTGGCCAGGTCAAAGATGCTCGCTTGGTTCTCGCGAGCAGACGGATCGATGGCCGCGGAGAGAGAGCGAGTCGCGCCAGCGTCGTGCGTCGCCTGGAACGCTCGGTTCTTCGCTTCGTCCTGGGCGTCGCTGGAGCCGGGGGGCCGTCCACTCGTGGAGGAGAAGGGTCTCTCCATACGTCTCTTCACCATCTTGAAAACGCCGAGTGAGCGAGGAGCTCCTTGCTCGGCGAGACCGTCGCCAGCATATTGAAGTTCATGGCTCGGGAAGCGACCTGGGGGAATGACTTCTAGCCGAGACCTGCGTTTGCACCATGAAGATCGCAGTCTCATGGACTGACTACACTCGGGAGTGGCGGAGGCTGTCGTGGCCCCCAGTGTGAGTTGGCAAGTGAGAAGCGGGTGTTCGTTCTCGGCAGCCGCAAGTAGCGTGTTAGAGTCCGACACGGTAGACACGGCTACGTTTACACTCTTGGTCGCCGTGATGCAGGCGTCACTAGCCTCGTGGAGTAGCGGCTCACTGAGTTTTCGTGTGCCGCCTTGTTTAGGTTGAATGTTTAGCTTGAGGAACTCGCACAAGAAGGGGGAGACTGGCGAGATGTCATTCGCTGATGAACCCCTGCAAGCGACGTCAATGGCGCCACGACAACCTGCCTTACGCTGGGCTGGCGCTTCACAGCACATGCAATTCTCCTCGCGCGATTTGAGCGCTTTGGCGTTGGCTTCATTGACGCCTCCTGTGCTTTCCTTTGGCGGTCTCGGACTCGTAGAAATGGAGGTTGAATGGCTTTGCTCGAGCTGCGCGGAGGAAGCGGACACAAGCTGCGCTGCCGGCCCCAGAGAGTCGATCTGCTAGTTGTGTGGCTTGAGAAGGAGCAGCGCAAAGTCGGCGCTAGTTGCTGGCAGGCAGGCGACCTGCAGCAGAACCCAGAAGTTGAAGTTGACAGGCACTATCTTGAATCACTGGAAGGCGACAGCAATGAGCCCGGATATTAACCGGTTGTACCACAAACCGGAAAATACCGGTTATCACTTTAACCTATTCGCTCATATATAAAATCAAATCGTCATCAAGGTAGTCGTACCATTTTAAACAACCGCCACAATATGTTTCATAATCCCTACCCCTTACTAAATTTGATGTTCTACATGGTACTAATACTAGTACCGTACAATGTGTCTAATATGATAGGTATAGGGGTAATTAAAACACATATGTCAGTTATTTATGAAATAACTGACTTTAAACAACAGATGCAACCGACACACCACTGAGAATTGTTGAATAGAACGACAATCCACACTCGCTCACAAATGGACAGTTTCTTGGAAGCGATCCAAAATTCATGGGCCATGTCCAGTGCAATCCAGTGAACTCAAGAAGTCGACGCAGCTCAGCTCCAGGCGACGTTGAAGCCAAGTTCGTCGACCGGGAAATGGCCACACCACGCACGTGCCGCCCGTCAAGCGACGCGATCGGAAGGTGCCTCTTGGAGTCGTGTCGGAGCGCGTCTTGTACCACCTGGAGTCTCTGAGCGCGTACCGCACAACAGCCGCCGCATTCGGCCACCACGATGATACTCGAGGCGGCAGGCAGGGTGCAGTGCAGTTCTGCTTTTAACCATGGCCCGCAATCCCGTCGGGATAGATGACATTATGTTCAAGCTCGAGTTCGCCCTCATACACGCGACCAGCAGTCTGTTGGTCTAAGAAACCTCGAACCTCGCAGCACTTGCCGCACCACCGCGCTGTGAAAACGACATCTTCGTGTATCGCCGTGAAGGTGAATGATCACCTAAATCGTAGGTTATCGCAGTGGCCGCTGACCGTCGACTAGTGGTCGCGACCATGCAGCTGTATGCAAGGCAGCATCGGTGTCAAGGTGTCAACGAAGCCACGACAGGCCATGAAGCGAGCCGCAAGTGCTGCCCTGCAACAATGAAGAAGCTGGAGCCTGACATGTCACCCGGTTGTTCCAAGATCTTCGGTTTGCAGCTGCAGCCGGTGTACCTCCCGCCGCTGGCCCACAAATACGACGCGTCGCTACTCGAGGGCGAGTCGACTGGGAGAAGCCATGCGGCACTGACTGAGTCGCCTTGAAGCCCGAAGCGCCTCTGGACGATACTCCAAGCGCCAGACAAGCGATCAGAGCGCCAACGGAGCGTCTACCGCGACGCCATCAACTGCTTGAAGCAGTGTTGCAGTGATGGCAGTCACTATTATCGCGTTAGTGACATGTCACTGCCGCATGCGTGCCGCTTTGTGACGAGATCTCTCAATCGGTCGTTTTCGCCAGTCAAAGCAACGACATTGTGCGCGCGCCGGATACGTGGCATGGCGGCGTCTCTCGGCGGCACGGCGGTGGCCACGGGCCTCGCCATGAAGTGGACAACTGCGTTGCTGGTGGCTGCGGCGGCGGTGGCACTAGCAGCGGCGGAGGAGGCCGGAGAGAGCGACGCGCAGGCGGAGGAGTCGACGACGACGCTGATGGTGGCGGTGAGCACTCGCTCGCGACGTCTGTAGCCACGAGCGGCGCTGACTTGCTGCTGCGTTGACCTAACCAGGACGCGGTGGCGGCGCTGGCGGAGTACCTGCCGGCGATGAACCTGTCAGCCAGCGGCGCGTGGGAGTTCCTGCCGGCGTTCTCTGCCAACGCGACCGACTGGGAGGGCATCGGCCTGGCGTTCGAGGACGCCATCGTGGGCACGTTCCACTTCCTGCGGCTCTGGGTCACCTTCCTGCTGCTGGCGGCCGTGCCTGTGACGCGCGGCGCCGTGATCGTCGGTGAGGCGCTGCTGCCGCACGCCATCGTGCTCGCCAAGCTGGCGGCCGACTACGCCAGCGAGCTCGACCCTGTGCACCAGTCGGCGCTCGCCATCTCGCTCGTCCTCGTCGTCGTCTGCGTCCGCAAGGGGTACGTCAAGAAGGCGCGGCTGCGCTACGTGCAGTTCCGGCGGGACGTGCAGATGCGCTACCGCGCGTTCGTCGCGTCCCTGAGCGCCAAGGGCCGCGTCGTGGCGCAGCTCGTGCCGCACGTGCTCTTCTTCGCGCTGGCCTACGGCTCGCTGTACTGGCTGCCCGAGGTCGTGGCCGACGTGTGGAGCAGTGAGGCGCTGCTTGGATTCCTCTCGATCGGCTATCCGCTCATCCACTCGATTGGCGTGATCCGCCACCGCCGGCTGTACCGGCATCGCCGCCGACCGTCGCAGGCCGCTGTGCGGAACAGCGCGGAAGCCAGCGCGTCGCGCACTGCCCAGCTGCGCCAGCGCTACGAGCCCAACCTGCTGGAGAATGAATGGCGTCCGTACGAGCCGTCGCTCAAGTTCTGGGTGCTCTGGTCTGTCGGCCGCTGCGCCGTCGGCCTCTTCACGCTGTTCGTCCCGGCGTTCGTGGCCGACTTCCTGGCCGTGCCCATCTATCTGCGCACCATCTTCATGCTGTGGATGCACTCGCCGTTCACGCGCGGAGACATCACGCTGTACGCGTGGGTCGGGCCACTCATCAGTCCGTACGCGAACAGGCTGCAGGATATGGACAACCGGCCGCGAGAGGAGCGCAACGACGCGGCCAACATCTTGATGCGGACGCTGGTCGCGATCCGCGTCCTGCCGGAGCAGCACGTACACTTCCTGAGCGACATGTGGTCGCAGGGGCCGGCGCTGAGCGGCCTCATGTTCGTCTTCACGCCGGGGTTCGTCACGGCGCGCGGGTGCTCCGTCATGGGTTTCGGCTTCCCCGCGTACTTTGTGATCGGCACGCTGGGCGAGAAGCGGACGCGGCGCTACGAGTGGTGGCTGTCGTACTACTGCGTCGCCGTGGCGGTCGACTACGCGATCAACGCGATCAGCACGGAGCTGTCGTGGCTGCCCTTCTTCTTCCACATGAAGCTGCTGGCGATGATGTGGCTCCAGTTCCCGTACTTCCGCGGGGCCGAGAAGATCTTTGACGCGTGCTTTGCCAGCGTGTTCGTCGTGCCCAAGGACAAGCAGGAGTGAACACTCGCTCTCAAGTCGGTTGGTGCAGTGCCGTAACGTGACGATTGAGTTCTCCTGCTGTTTTATAGGCGTGAAAGCGAATGCAGTTCTCCCGCTGGGTGTTGGTCTCTCTGGCTCATTGCTGGTTGTCGTCTGAGACGCTCTTCTGCTGCAGCATCAGCTCGTGGATGCGGCGCAACTCGCTCAAGCGGTCGAGGATCTCGCGCTCGACCGTCTGCGCTTGGTCGGGCCGGCCGAGCGAGATCATCTCCGTCATGTAGCTCTTGCGTGCCTCGACCTCGCCCAGAACGGCCTCGTACATCTCCTCCAGTTGCTCCATGCGGCTCTTGGCGCTCTTGCCCTTGCGGAGGGCGTTCGCGTGCGAGAGTTCACGGTCGAGCAAGTCTGGTCCGAGCAGCAAGCGCCGTCAAAGCATGAACAGAGCTGCCAAGTGTCCCGATGGAGTGCGCGTTGGACGCACCAGAACCTGGGAGGAGCTCGCGAGGGAGGATGCTACCGACGGTGTACGAAAACACCTGCTGCAGCTTCTCCTTTTCTTCGTTGGGCCTGCGTCTGAGGAGGGCATTGGGTGAGCGCTGGCGTGAGGGAACACGACGGACACCGCGAGGGTGACGCACTTGATGGCCGCCACGCGGTAGGCCTCCATTTGGCGCTTGATCTGGTTGATCTCCTTCTCGATCTCAGAGAACGGCTTCCGTCCGCGTCCGGGGTAGTCGATCGCGTGCATCTGCAGTGAACCGAGCAACAAGTCGTGAGCGAATTCATGAGTCGATACCAACAGCGTCTTCCTCTACCGACGGGAGCGACCGTCACCTCGGGGCATCCGGATCGCCACTTGGAGAAGGACGGCACCTTGACCGCCCGGTCCGAGACCTTGGACGAGTGGTTGTGCGTCCTCGAGTCGGCACCGACCGCGCCTCCCCCGGGGATGAACGGCGCGGCGACGATCGCGTCGCGTGGTCGCGTCTTGAGCTCTGCGTACATTGGTCAGGTCAGCAGTCCACACTCCGGCATTGCAGTCAGGTCGCAGACGCACGCACTCGGGTACGAGATCTGCGGCTTGGCGGCTCCGCAGTAGAGTTTCTTGAGCAGCCGGCCGGCCTCCGTGTCCGTCCCGAACGCCCTGGACACCATCACGCCGGTCAGTTTGGCCTGTGACAAGGATGCCTCCAGACTGGCAACGGACGCACTTCCAGGCCTCTGTCGTCCCCGCTGCAGCAGCGCCGGGCCTGCAGTCAACCAGAGAGCGATTAAGCACCTCAAACAGCGAGAGAAGAGCCCTCGGAGCGCCGCCGCACGCGTCCATCGGCCGCGCTTCGTCCTCCATGGCGGTCTTCTCGCCTCTATATCACTGTATCGGAGCCCAAAGTGGCTCACCCGCGCACTTCAACATCCGAAACGTCTCGCCGTCCCTCGTCTCCGACAATCGAAACAAGGGACATACTGGACCCAAGTCAACCGGCGCCACTGTCCCTAAATTCCACCCTCCAAACACGGGACACATCCATGAAGAAGACCCGCTCGACACCTTCATTGAAACCGCGGACGGCAGCCACCTTCGCCTTCCTTCCTGCCGCTCTCACCGCCTTCCTTCCTGCCGCTCTCACCGCCTTCCTCGCTCCCTGTCGACGCCTCCTGCTGCCCGGGCGGACGCCGCGATGGAGTCGCTGCGCCGCCTCACGAGCTCCGTGTTCGAGGGCGCCCCAGGCGTGCGGCTGCGGCGCGGCAGCGTGCCGGACGTGGCGGCGGATGCGCGCGCGCTGGACCTGACCTTCATCTCGGACCGGCTGCTCGTCTCCGGACTGCCGGTGGACGCGCCGACCGACAAGAAGCTCAACCGGGTCAACGCGGACGAGCTGGCGCAGTACCTCGAGGCGCACCACCGGCACCAGTTCCTGCTCTTCAACCTCAACGCGCTGGAGGACGCGGTGGCGGCGCCGACGCCGGCGACCAAGCACGTCCCACACGCGCGGAGCACACACGAGCAGGCAGCAGGCATCGCGGCCAAACTGCACGAACAGATGCTCGAGTTCGGGTGGGAGCGCGATGGCATGAAAGCGCACACGCCACCGCTGGACCTCATCTTCCGCATCTGCTACGCCATCTTCGCGTGGCTGTCGCTGGACGCCGGCCACGTCGCCATCATCAACTGCCAGTCGGGTAAGACGCGCAGCGGAGTGGTCGTGGCCTGCTACCTGCTCTTCGCGCGCCTGGCCGACGACCCGGTCGACGCCTTCGTCGAGTTCTACCGCAAGCGCTGGGATATGAAGTCGCTGACACCCCAGGCGCTGCGCAACAAGACGCCGCCGTCCATCCAGCGGTTCCTCGCGAGCTTCCATGAGCTGGTCGAGCAGCAGAAGCCGCCCAACGACAAGCCGCTGTTGCTCAAGGCGATCATGTTTCGGCAGCTGCCCGTGGAGGTGCAGCCGTGCGTCCAAATCTGGGACGACTACAAGATGATTTTTTGCACAGACGCCGTGCAAGGCGGAGGGAGCGACACACCCGTGCTCGAGTGGAATGAAGACGATGGCTTCTTCGCCATCCTGTGGGAGAATGGCATCGAGCTGGACGGAGGCTTCTCCATCCTGTGCTCGTTTGGCGAGGACTACGACAACGCCGAGGAGATGGATGCTTCCTCGCGCGTGCTATTTCGCTACGCCGACTCGACGTGGTTTCTACTCCCAGGCATGGTCACGCTGAAGAAGAACCAGCTCGACTTGATGAAGCAGTACGAGCACGGGTTCGACGACGAGCTGTTCTCGATGGATCTCGTTCTACACGACAACAGTGCTAAGAAGCGCCGAACGTCCGTCCGCATCGACTACACCGGCAACAATGCTGTGCGCCAAGGACTGATCGAGATCACCAAGCACCACATGGTGCTGCCAGACCCGGCAATGCACTCCAACTTCATTCGGATGGGATTCAGTGAGACGCCGACGACGTTTGCGCTGCAAAGATCGCAAAACACGCCCAACGTGGCGTTGGATGTGCTGCACTTGGATGGTGTCTCTAATTGCTTCGGGCAAGAGAGTCCTGAGAGTCGATCCGAGGGCAAGGAGGCGTCTTTCAAGGCACCATATCCGCTTGGAGTTGCCGATTCTTCCACAAACAACCGGCCTCCCTTGTTGCGGAGACAAACAACGGCCGAGATCGTGGCGATGCAGTCGCAAAGAAGCCGATACTCCGCCCCAACCGTGTCGGACGCCTCGTTGTGCAACGTCTGTAAAGAAGACGACTACATGATGCGACCGCAGGTTGTGCAATGCACTGGGCAGTGCAAGCAGTTCTACCACACCACGTGCGTCGGACTGCGAAAGATTCCATTCGGGTTGACGACGATCAGCGACCGGACCAACCACTCCATTTACGTGAAGAAGTTCTTCAGTACGTGGGAGTGCGACGCGTGTGCCAATGCTTCAGCATTAGCCGACTCTGCTCTATCCAGCGGTCAAATCCCCGCAAACATGACACTTGTACCGTTAGCTTGGATCGCTGGCGGCTTGGTGAAGCCAGTGTCTAGTCCAGAAGCAGCAGCAATCGACAGATCAGCAAATCCTCAAGATGTTCCAGCGATGTCGACAATCGCCACCGCCATATCAAGGGCGTCACAAGATGCACATCCACTGCGAGTACAGGACCAGATCTCGGAGGTCTCGGCGAGTGATGCAGGTGGTGAAGCGAATCCTGCATCCAAGGAAACTGAAAAGCTGGACCAACTGCGAGCCTTCCTCGCTTCAAGCGGAATCTCAGTGGACGACTTGTTACGGGCAGCGACAACACGTGATGTAGCGTTGCCTTCGTTGGTGGAGAAATGCCCTGCCAAGTCTGAGGCTGCTGTCAGCAGCAGTGAATCGAGAATCGTCGAGGCTCTTCGAGCACAAGATGCCAGCGATAGCCTTCAAAGCACTACCGATGATCAAGCCACAATGGAGAGAGCAGCTCAGTCTGCCGTGCCAACGCCTTCCAGCTTTGATCCGACGATGGAGAAGTATGAGCGCATGCTCAAGCGCGGCGTGCCGTTCGAAGCTGTGCAGAATTGCATGGTCAAGGATGGAAAAGACCCATCAGTGCTCAAGCCACTACCACCGCCAGAACCCGGCAAGTACGACCACTCCGATACTCCTCCAACCCCAACGATTACACGGCTCCAAGACATTGACGAGTACCGTCCGTACTTTAACATGCTGCGACTAGGCTGTCCCCGCGAGGCGGTGCTGCAGAAGCTAGCGATGGACGGCATCGATCCCGTGATTCTGGAGTTCGGTCCCAACGCGAGCTATGAGGATGTGAAACACCAGATTTCGCCCTCACGGAACCACACCAAGCTCCAGGACGACATCAAGAGTGTGAAAGCACCTCAAGTCGAACCAGACACGAAGCAAGCGCCGCCATCACCTGACGCAGGCATTTCGGCATCGCTCGCAGCTGAACAACACGACGTCAATAACAAGGATGTGAAACTCATAAACCACGAGCTGTACGGCAAGTACTTCAAGATGCTCAAGATGGGTCTGCCGGAAGATGCGGTTCGCCATAAGATGAAGAGGGATGGTGCAGACGAGCGCGCATTGGACCTCGGAGAGAACGCACCTATGTCCATGCTCATCATTGAGACGCAAAGCAGCAGCGAAGCCAGTGGCGGTGAGGCTGTCGTGAAGTTGAAGGATCACGAGGTGTACAGCAAGTACTTCAAGATGCTTGGTATGGGATTGCCGGAAGAAGCCGTTCGACACAAGATGAAGAAGGACGGAGCAGACGAACGCGCGCTTGATCTTGGTGGCGACGCATTCTTCTCGGTGCTCATTGTGCAGTCCGGCAACGCCACTAGCGACAAACTGAGTGTCATGGAGGTGAAGCTGAAGGACCACGAGATCTACGGGAAATACTTCAAGATGCTCGAGATGGGTCTCCCGGAGGGTGCCGTGCGTCACAAGGTGGTGATGGACGGCGCTGACGTTCGCGCGCTCGTGCTAGGGCCCGACGCACCAGTATCTGCACTGGCGCCTGCCTCGGATGTGTCAGCGTCGGCTCCGGGTGGAACGCCCAAACAGGTCGCCAAGACGCTGCGCGGGAGGAAGAAGCTGCATTGGCAGCCCATTTCCGAGGACCGACTGAGCTCCTTGAACCAACAAACGATCTGGGAGGACAAGGAAGAAGACATGGTGGAGCTCCAGATGGACATGGACGAACTCGAGTCCCTCTTCTTCGCCAACAAAGACAACGGCGCCAAGAAGGCGGGAGCACGAGCCGGGAAGCCGCTCAAGCGCAAGCAGTCCGTTACGCTAATTGATGGGAAGCGGGCGATGAACGCGGCGATTTCGCTAGCGCGAGTCAAGCTGTCGTACGAGGCGATCGCCGCAGCCATAGAGAGGTTCGACCCCAGCGGGCTCACTGTGCAGCAGCTTGTCGGGATCAACGAGTTCCTGCCGACGCTCGAAGAGGTGACGGCTGTGACTAGCTACACCGGCGACGCCACGTTGCTAGGCGAGGTATGTGGTCTTCGCTTCGCTGTGATTCATGTTGGTTGAAGACTAACCACGTTGTCCTGTGGCTGCGTTCCCTGTTGCGAAGGCCGAGAAGTTCATCTTGTCCATCTCGAAGGTCAAGCGGTATGGTTCACGCTCCGAGTGCCTGATCTTCAAGCTGTCGCTTGCGTCGCGGTCGACGGAGCTGAGCACGTCGCTGAAAAATGTGCGCGGCGCGTGCGAAGAGGTGAAGGGCAGCCGGTTGCTCAAGCTGCTGCTGGGCACGGTGCTGAAGCTGGGCAACACGCTGAACGGCAGCGGCGACGACAACAGCATCCGAGGGTTTACTGTCGACTCGCTGCTGCGTCTGGGGCACACCAAGGCGGTGAACCAGAAGACGACCGTGCTGCATTACCTCGTCCGCCTCGTCAAGAAGAACCTGCCGCAGGTACTCGACTTCCAGGGCGAGCTCCGCAGCGTCCCGTTGGCCGCTCGCGAATCGCTCGACAGCATCAGCGACGACTTTGGCAAGCTGCAGACCGGCCTCTCGCGCCTGGACGCAGAGATCGCACTACTCGAGAAGGTTGGGAGTGGAGGAGGCGGTGCAGGTTGGTGTGGCTGTCTCCGTCTAACGAGCGATGGGTTGGTGTAGGAGAAGGCGGTCGTTGGCTCGGTGCTCGAGTCCATGCGGGCTAGCGCGGCGGAGATCAAGACGCAGCTGACCGCGTTCGAAGGCGAGATCGTGAGGTCGCGGGAAGAGGTCGCGAGCGTGTTGGACTACTTTGGCGAGGACCCGAAGCGGAGCCCGGCTGACTTCTTCACGACGCTCGCCTCCTTTTGCTCGGTGCGGCGCTTCTGGTGTGCTCAAAGCAGTCGGATGGCGATCGCTCACGGTTGTGGCTCATGGTGGCAGGCGTTCGAAGGCGCGCGGAAGGAGGTGGACGTGGAGGACGAGGCCGCACTGAGGGCGGAGCGCATGAAGCAGCGGCGGCTGACGGTGAGCAAGCCGCCGTCTTCTGGCGCGGACCAGGGCCGATCGGGAGTCGGCGCGCTCTTTCGCCGGCAGCAGCGCGATCGTTCCTCCAGCGACCGCAGCCTTGGCTCACCGCAGTCGCTCGCGGACTGACCAGAGCAAGGTGGTGGCGTGGCGGAGAGGCTGGTCGAGGGGAAGGAACCAGCAACGTATTCGTATTGGAAGGAGCGGCGCGGCATGCGCGAGGGGATAATTTACAGAGCGGTTTCCTTGGTACGTGGGGCTGGCGACGGACGGCGTGCTGGGTGTGAGCGCGTTCGCTGCAGGGCGGAGACTCACCGCCAGCCAGCGTTCCACTTGGGCTTCCGGCGCAGGGGCGTGGACGCCACGACTCTCTTGGCGGGCGAGCCCTGCGCAGCGGACGATGCGGTCGGCGCCAGCACGCGCGATGCGCCAGTCGGGCTGTTGGGAACATGAGAGTGTCACAAGTGTCAGTCACAGAGCGCTGTCCATGGCACGAGAGGAGGCAGGACACGTACGGGCGACGCGCGGGAGCAGGGGTGCGCAGCGTCGCGATGGGCTGGCGTGGCGCGGGCACGGCTGGCGGTGACCGCGCTCGCAGCGACAGGTCGAACGACACCTGCTTGGTTGACACGGGCCGGCTATCGTTTCCGCGCCGCTTCTTCAGGATGCTGCCAGACCAACACAAGTCGTCAAGCGGTCAGCCGCTGACCATTTGCTTCACGCCTGCAACTCTCTCACCTTCGCACTTGGACGGCCGCGGAGCCCAAGGCCGTCTGCTTGGCTGGCGACCGAGTGCCGTTGGCGATGGACGCGCGCGCTCCAGCTCCAGGGCTTGGCGACTTGGAGCGTCCGCGCTTCTTCCTCTCGCTGCCAGCCGGACTGTGGCGTCGTCCGTGCCGCATGGGCGTCGCCAAGGACGCGGTCGAGTTCTCACCCGTGGCCTTGGCCGTCAGCACGTCGACTGGACGCGGCGGCACCATAGCGTCCGTCATGCCAGGCTCACGACTGCGCATGATGTTCGCAGCCACGTTCTCAATACCGTTGGGAGCCGCGAGGGCAGAGAACGCTGCCTCCTTGCGCGCGTAGAGGCTCCAGCGGCGGCCGTCGGGCGGCGACGTGGACGACCGGCGGCCAGCAGCCAGCGCGAGCTGCAGTCGCTTCTTGACAGCCGCGTCCTCTTCGAGCCGCTTCTCGCACTTCTTGCGCAGCTCGACCTCGGCTGCGAGCTTGTCTTGCAGCGTCTGCAGCTGCGCGGCCTGCGTCGTGATCTGGTGGCAGCACGGAGGTCGTTAGTGAACGGCAGGCAGGGTCTCTCTACCCACCCAAGCACAGCACGCACCACTTGGTTGAGGCGCAAGACCTCTGCGCGTTGCTGCTGGAGCTCGCCCCGCATCACGCGGTGGCGGCCGGCGATCACCTGCGGCGGCCGGCAGACGCGCGCCGCGAACTTGAGCGAGTTGATCGTCTCGTTCACGTCGGCGCGCGCCGGAGACACGTGGACGAGCAGCAGCGCGTGGCTGCGCGCGCCGCCGCTGAGCGAGTCCTGGAGCAGGTGCGTGAGCTTCGAGTTGCGGAACGGGATGTGCTTCTCGCGCGCGACGACGGCCGCCAGCACGTCCCCCACGGCCGCGAGCGACTTGTTCACGTGCTGGGCCTCTCGCAGCGCCAGCGTGGCCGACGCGCTCGACGAGGAGCTGGAGGAGGCTGACGTGTCCGTGGATGCGGTCTTGGCGAGCCGCTCCGAGCCGGCGAGGTCGACGAGGACGAGCCGTCCGGTCGACACGTCTCCGTCCACTTTGCTCGTGCGCGTGATGTGCACGAGGACGACGCAGTGCGATCGGTTGGCACGGTCGCCGGCGTTCACGCGGCTGCCGACGCCGCGCGAGATGGCGTCCGCCACGTCTCGCGGGCTCTGGACGCGCACGGACGCCACGTTCTTGAGGAACACGCCGTCTTCTCCGTGGCGGATCTCGCCGACGGGCGGCGAGTTGCTCGCGGACGGCGGCGGCTGGCCGAACATGCTGGTGGCGCCGACGTGGATGCCCGACCCGAACGGGTTGGTGGGCCGCGCGGTCGACGGCGTCGACGGTACCGCCTTGGGCGGCGATCCGGACGCGTCTGCAGCCGTGGAGCTTGGCGCTGAGGCCGAGGGCGACCCGAGCAGGTCGTAGATCTCTTCGTTGTAGACCTCGACCATCTGGACGGATACGGAGAAGCGGAACAGCTCGGCGCGCGCGGCCAGCGTCTCGAACAGCAGCCGCGTCGCGCGCGCGTACACCCCCGCGTCGGCGTCTTCCTCGCCTTCATCCTCGGTCTGTGCTGCTGCCCGGGTCTTGTCCTGGGAGTCGCCTTGGACGTCGTCTAGGGGCTGGCGGGAGCTCGCTCCCTGCAATGTGTGCGTCTTGCCGGCGCCCGTCTGGCCGTAGGCGAAGACGCTCGCGTGGTGGCCGTCGACGGCGGCGCGCACCAGCGGTGCGACCTCGCGGAAGACGCGGCGCTGGCCGTCGGCCTCGCCCAGCACGCGCAGGAAGGAGAAGGTCTTGACGGCGTCGCCGCTGCGCACGAGCACCTCCTGCGCCGAGGAGGCGGTGACGGCGCGCGGGTCGCGGCCCGGCGCCTGCTCGCTCGGCAGCAGCGGGCGCACGCGGCACAGCACGCGCAGGTTGCCCTGCATCTCGACGAGCCGCGCGGCCAGGCGCTCGCGCGCGTCGCGCTCGTGGTCGCGCGCCAGCTCGAGCGCGCGCTCCCGGCGGTCTCGGCGCGCCAGCGCGGCCAGCAGCTCGCGCCCGAGCACGCCGAAGTCGCGGCTGCACAGCCGGATGGAGGTGGCCACGTCGCGCTGCAGCGCCGCGAGCCCCGCGCGCAGCGGTGCCGTGTGGGCCGCCGCGCGCGCCGGGGGCGGCGGCCGGCCGGCGGCGTCCATCTCGGGCGCCTGTGGGTCGTTTCGGGCCGGGGAAGCGGGCGGAGCGCGGCGAGACGCGGGTGGGCAGCAGCGGGGCGGGTGTGGACGCCTGTAGCGCGGGCGGCGGCGGCAGGAGGAGCGGCGGCGGGCCGACCTGATGGAGCGATGGAATGATGGAGGAAGCCCCGGATCGGTGCTCTCGCGCGCTTTTTTCCTGGTTTGGGCGTTTGAAAAGCCTGCGCCGGGGAAAAGTATGGGTTGCTGCGGTGTGATGGTTTTGCACAACTCATTATATAATACAGGTTTTGAGGGGGGATAAACCTCTTGGTTTTGGTAGCCTGGTGAAATAGATCTGGTTTGCAAAAGTTCAACATCTCTCGTTGTTTGCTGTTTATTGGTATCATGCCTTCGACTGCGTGGTTGAAGGTAACCTGACTCCGTCGTGGTGCATTGCTGTCCTGGACGGCGCTAGCGACGGCGAGCCGCGCTCAATGGACAGCGATCGGGCGTCCCGGGCGGCCTCTGCACTGGGCCGCTGCTCGCACGAGTCGGCCGCCCCGCGAAGCGTTTACAAAGACCGGGAAGCGGCTGCGACCTTGTCGATCGCGCCTCCATCTCCGAGGAGAACCTTCACCTGCTCGACGAGGTCGTGCCAGTCGCTCTCCACCTTGGCATGCCATGACGAACAGAGGTCTCCTTATCCTCACGGAGCGTCCATGTCGTCTGTAGCATGCCGTCAGCATGGTGTGAATCGTCGTGAACATTGGTTGACTCATGCTGACGCATGAAGAGGCAGACGATGGACCGGCTCAAGACCCCTCGCCGTGGTGCCACGCCCAAGGGCGTCAGAGCCTCCGACTCGGAGGTCGCCAGCTTTGAGCTAGACTAGGCTCGGCTCCGCGATCGGAGCGGAGGGCGGCGAGTTCGTCAACGGCGGCGTCGAGTTCGTCAAGTTGACAGGAAACCAGTGCCATCTCGAAGAATACCCCACCGTCACGTGTGAGAATGATTCGAACGAGTCGGAGCAGCTCCTGTGCGAGACGACGGACACCGACTCGAGCCAAGACCGCGACGGTGCCACGAGGCTCGGCGGGTGCTGGTGCATGCTGGAGCATGCGGATCGGAGTTCGGCCAGCAGTCAACAGCGTCGGAATCCGACCGGGATCCGACTGGGATCCGACCGGGATCGGAGAGAGAACGAACCATGCGCGCTGATCCATCATGACGCATCGCGCATCACTGCATCACAGGAACCGCGCATCTCCATCGAGAGATGGGGGAGTTGGAGGAGCGGCAACTACACGTTCTACCGGATACAGACCGATTGAAAACAACTGAATGCGTGCTTTACTATACCCTATCACTTGAAAACACGGATCGATTCATCCGGATAAACCATACTTCCGGATACGCAACGTATACCTCGAGGAGCTGGAGGCAGAGGTTCCGAATCGCCGTCACTCCGCAAATCCTTCCTGCCCGCCGGCTGCCTCCCCCCCCTCCGCTTGCCCCTCGCCGCCCTCGCCGCGTGGATGGCAGAATTGGATTGGCGCGCGCTCGTGCTCGTGTCCGCGACGGCCTGCACGCTCACGGCGGCCAGCATCTTCCTGTTCCTCGCGCGCAGCGACCGCTTCGACCTCCGTCGCCGCTCCGTTTCGTCGTCCTCCTCCAGTGTAGCCACCGCCAGTCGCCGCGTCAAGATGACGCAGCCAGAGACCGCCGAGGCCGGTGCGTGCTGACGAGCCGGGTGGGATCGAGAAGCTGGCGCGGGACTCACGAGAGACGCTTGCTGCCTGCCGCGCAGTCACGTACCTGAACAACGCGGACGCGTGCTTCGACTACACGGTCGGCAAGCACGACGCGGACGAGTTCGAGGACGTCAAGGTCGTCGTCAAGGAGATCTGCCCCGACTGGTGCGTCTCTCGTGCGGTGGCGCGCGTCGCCCGACGCCCAGCGCTGACCCACTCTCCTCTCCTCGTTGCTGCGGCAGGCGGCAGGCGACCGACAGTGAGATCGCCGTCAAGATCATCGTGGGCGGCATCACGAACCGCCTGTACCGCCTCCTGTGGCAGGACAAGGTGCGCGTTTCGGTCTTCCTCCTCGCGCTCCTCCCTCGTCTAACGCTGCTGCTCTTGCCCGGTCGTCAGTCGGTGCTCATCCGCCTGTACGGCGACAACACGGAGGCGTTCATCGACCGCTCCGTCGAGAACAGTACGCGTCTCGACACTACCCCCTGTTGGCACCCGCGTCCTTGGATCTAACCCGCCTCCGTGTCTCGACGCATCGCCACGTGCAGAACTGTTCGCCATGCTATCGGAGCGCGGGTTCGCGCCGACGTACCACGGCCGCTTCTCGAACGGCCGCGTGGAGGGCTGGCTGGACGCGCGGCCGCTCGAGCCGGAGGAAATGGGCCAGACGCAGCCCATCAACTTCCTCGGCATGATCGGCAAGGAGCTGGGCGTGATGCACTCGATGGACATCCCCGGTGACCGGTCGCCCGTGCTGTGGGACAAGATCGACCGGTTCGCGCTGCTGGCGGGCGAGACGGCTATGCCGACGCCGGCCAAGGCGGCCACGCTGGAGCAGATGGACCTGCCGGGGCTGCTGCAGAAGCTCGAGTGGCTCAAGTCGGTGCTGCCGTCGGCCAAGAACGACGACGGCCGCGCGCTGGTGGCCGCCATGCCGGTGGACGAGATCACCAAGCAGGCCAACGTGTACGCGGGCGAGGTGGTCTTCTGCCACAACGACGCGCTGAGCGGCAACATCCTGCACAACGCCGAGTGGGACCGCGTGCAGATCATCGACTACGAGTACGGCGGGTACAACTTCCGCGCGTTCGACTTCGCCAACCACTTCTGCGAGAACTGCGGCTTCGAGTTCGACCTCGGGCTGTACCCGGACATCGAGCACCAGTTCAACTTCTTCAAGGCGTACATGGAGGCGGCGTCGCCCGAGCTGCTGTCGACGCTCGAGGCGAACCGCGAGTCCAAGGCCTTCTTCCACGCGCTGTACGACGCCGTGAACCGCTACGCGCTGGCGTCGCACCTCTTCTGGGGCTTCTGGGCCGTCGTGCAGGCGGGCCACTCCAAGATCGACTTTGACTTCCTAGAGTACGCCGGCAAGCGCTTCGCCGCGTTCGACCAGCAGAAGAGCTACTTCTTCGGCTGAGCGGGATTGCCACGGACGAGCCCTCGGTAGTTTGTTGGTCGTCAGTGCACGTGGTCCGAGTGAAAGCCAGGAGAGAGGAAGTGAGTCGCGAGTTGATATGAGAATGGCAGCCTTTGGCCTCGACACCAGTGGTTCGTGGTGTGCTCCTGTACAGGCCAACGCTGCGTACGTGTTGCTGACAAGACTGAGGGATATGCAGGGGCTCTGACGGCAGCAGGCGGCCGCCGCCGGCTGCTCTAGCGCTTGCGCTTCGTGTCGCTCGACTGCTCGAGGGTGATGTCGAAAGCCGGGAGGTTCTCGAGCGAGGTCGAGTCGCTCGTCTTCTTGAAGTACCGGTTGATGACCACGGGCTGCTTCTCCGGCTGCGCCAGCGTCAGCTCGACGCGCATGCGGCCGGTGGCGTCCAGCGTGCGCACGTCCGTGAGCACGCCGCGGTAGTTGGACAGCTGCGTGACGGTGCGGATGTGGCTGGCGTCGCCCGAGACCGTGATGAGGTTGCCCTTGACGTTCACCTCCTCGCCGAACCGGAGCGTCTTGGTCTCCATGAAGATGCGCGTGCGCCGCGTGATGACGAACTCGCCCGCCGTCTGGCTGATGATGACCATCAGGTCCAGCTTGTCGGCCGCCTGCCGCGCGATCAGCGGAAGCCCCATGGCCTCCAGGTAGTCGTTGGTCGAGTCCGAGTCGTCGCGGTCGAGCGACCAGCGGCCCGTGAGCTGCAGCGCGCCGGCGCCCGCCGTGTTGGGCACCGCCGCGGGGGCGGGCGGCGCGTTCACGGCCGCGGCGGCCACCGCCACGGGCACCGCGGCCGCCGACACGGGCACGGGAACGCCCACCACCGGCTTGAAGGCCGCGCGCATCTGGTGGAGCGTCGCGTTGGCGCTGGCAGCCGCCTGGGCCTGAGCCTGAGCGTGCGCCTGAGCCTGCGCTTGCTGGGAGACGGCCGCGTCCGCCGCCGCGCGCGGAGGGATGGCGATGCCGCTGCCCACAACGCTGGTGGCGTTGGCCGCGTGGAGGTTGGAGGTCGTGTTGAGGTTCATGGCGCGGCCGGCGGCGCGTTAGCGGCCGAGGGAGACGCGGGGGGACGCGGACACTAGCGTCGGTCGGTCGGCTTGCTTCTCCGGAGCGGTAGTGACGTCCTGATGCCGAAATGGACGGCGCGAGACTTTTGCGGGACACGGTACTACTGCTGACGGCGGGTGATGGTCCGCGCAGCCAAGCAATCACGTTCGCGCGACATTCGTGCGACCTTCGAACAACATCTGGATGTGAAAATGGCGCCAACACGAACGTTCATGGCGGGAAGCGTCACTTGGGAGGCTCAGGAGCAATGACGCCGCCGTCGCCACCGCCGCCGGGGAAGGAGGCGGCGCCTGACGCGAACGACATGATGATCGTGGGTGCGGCCGGCTTCTCGGCCGACGCGTACCGGCTGCTGGAGCTGAACGCGGACGTGGAGCAAGCGATGAAGGCGGGCAGCAGGTTCGTCGGTCGCTGCTCCCGCTTGTCGACGGTCAAAGCGCGGCTGACTCGATTGGTGTGCTGCCGTGTGCCCGCGTGTCAGGATCGTGATCGTAGGCGAGCCGGACGCGCGCGCGGCGCTGTGTACGCCCGACAAGTCGTACTACCTGGCGAAGGAGGACACGTCCAACCTGCGGCTGCTGACGACGCACACGAGCTGGAAGCGGGACGAGTCGAGCGACGGCTCCGTTGAGATCCAAGTGCAGGGCTCGGCCAACTTCCACTACGTCGTACGTGTCTACTGCTTCTCGTGATGGAGTCAAGCGCTGGCGTGGTGCTGACTGCGGCGGAGTGAGAGCAGCTGCAGCCAAAGACGCCCGACATCGCGCAACTGCGCGCGCTGCTGCTCCGGTCACCGCTCGAAGACCCGAACAGCGGCAACGTGAGGCACTGCAGCGCTCGCGCCACCTCATGACGCCACCCACGGACTGACAGATCGGGCTGACTTGATGACAGCCGTCGCCTCCACCGGCCAAGCGCGCCAGGGTGGCCCAATCCAGCGACAGCGGCAGCAGTAGCGCAGCGCGGTACACGACAGAAGACCTGATCATCGCACTCCAGACGAGCGAGCACGAGCTGCTCGAGATGCTGAGCGAGCTGCATGCGTTCCAGGACGCAGACGGCGCCTGGCGCGTGCTCAGCCCAGCCTACGAGACGCGCGTGTTCCGCGATATGCTGGACGCGGTGGTGGAGAACGATTGGCCCGCTCTCACTCCCCCAGGCATGCCCATCGCTCAGTTCCGGACTGGCAGTGGAGCGCTGTCCAATGACTCGCTGGTGGCCATTCGCCAGTGCTGCCTCGCGTACGGGTCGGTTAGCGGCGAGAAGGGGGACGAGCGGTGCGTACTGGACGCGACCAAGGTGGCGGTCTTCTGCGCGACGGGTCTGTTCGATGAGCGCGCCGCCGAGCGACGGCTGGCGCAGCAGCACTCGCAGTTCCAAACTGCGTCGCTCCCCATGGCGGCGGCAGGCGGCACCGGTGACTCGGAGAGCGACCAGGGCTGGGACCTCGCTCAGTTCGTGGACAAGTGGCAGCTGCGCGTGCCGACCGGGGTCAAGGTGCACGCCGACATGCTGCGCGGACTGGTGCTGAAGCGGCGGAGGGGGATCGTCTACTTCCCAGAGCACGCACTGCCCACGGACCCGAAGAAGCGCTTCGACGCGCTCTTCGCGGCGCAGGACAAGTGGACCGTGCAGGAGATGGAGCCCTTCATCAAGTACGTGGCGCGGGTCAGGACACATGAGGGGTTGGCTACGCGCTCACCCACGATGGCTGTGTTCATGTCGGTCAGGTCTCTGATTCGTCCGGGCGTGACGCAGGCTGCTCTGTTGCTCCGGTATGCGCGCTCTTCGCGCCAGGCGCACTCGACAGAGCGGCTGTACAGCAAGAGATGAGCCCGGGAACTCTCCCCGAGTGACGGCCAGCAGTCGACTTGCTGCACAAATCTTGGCAGCTGAGTTGTGAAGGCCGGTGGCAAATACACAACAGATCCACACGCAAAGAGGTCACCATGCAGTGCACCGTGGTGCACGATCGGATGGCGTCTGGTGCAGACAGGAGCTACTGCGAAAGCTGTTCCCCCTTACACATAGCAGCAGCAGCAGAAGCAGGAACAACAACAACAACTCCGTCGCGACAGCCGCTGATTCTTTTGGCGTCAGCACATGATAACGATCCTCTCCCAAGTCACATCAACGACGCCCAGAGGTGACGGAAGATGACGACCCGCGGCGGGAAAATGCGGCTCCAAGCATACGGTCAAGCCCACTTTCGAACCCGCTGCCTGTCCCCGACGCCCACAGCTTCCGTCGTCCCCAGCGACCATGAGCGTCGCCCTCTGTTACTCGCCGTCAATCAGGCCACGCGAAGGACGCCGAGCGCTGTCTCGGGCACCGACCGCGCCGTCAGCTGTCTGATGACGTGCGCCACCGCGGCCTTCACGCGCGCGCTGCTGCCGGTCGTGGCTGTCATTGTGCCGCGCGCCAACAGGACGACCGAGACGCCGATCAAGGCTCAGCCCGCGACCGAGGCAGAGGAGGAAGGTGCCCAGCACACCGCAGAGAGGGCGTCCGAGAGCGAGACCCAGAGTGAGACGAACAGCGAGTGCGAGACCCAGAGCGAGACCCAGAGCGAGACGGAGAACGAGCGCGAGAATGCGAACGTCGTGCACGAGTGCGAGAGCGAGAGCGAGAGCGTGTTGGTTAGCGAGGCGCGTGTGGTGCTCCCAGTGGTGGGCGGTGGCTCGCGCGACGTATCCAGCAACCAAGATGGACAAGCCACCACGGACGCAACAGCCTCATTTCCAGCCTCCGAGACGAGCCGCGTGAGCGAGATGGACCATGGCTCTGAAAACGACGCGGAGATTGAGGCGGGCTTCCTGCACGCACTACTGCTTGATGTCGAGGAGCGCGCCGCGCCGATGTCCTCACTGGTCTCCTCTACCGAGCTGAGGCACGCATCCAGACGGTCCTGGACGACAATGGCGAGACCGACGCTTCCTGCCACGCCGCTAGAAGACTCTCACACGCACGCGGCAAAGCGATCACGCGGCTGCAGACACAGCTCGAGCAGATACAGCAGCACTCGATACTGCTGGAACACACGCTCGAGACCTCGAACGGTATCGCTGCAGACGCCGGAAGTCGCGCCGTCGGTCTGGAACGACGCGTACAGGAGATCGAGCAAGACGACGATGAGATGCATCGCGGCGTGGACGCGAACCGCGAGCTGGCGCGTCGCGCGTTCGTGGAGCGGGACCTGTCGTGGGTCAAGATAGACGGTATGATGGCAAGGCTCGAGTGTGTGTTTGTCGTGATCGCGAGGGGCGTACAGAAGACGTGTGGCGGCTGGAGCAGCGTGTGTGAGCTGGAGCGCAAACCGGAGGGGAGCAGCATGCGCACAAGAAGATGGCGGCACGGACGGTTGTGGGTCGCGAGGAGAAGGCAAAGCAAAAGGCGACGACGTCAGTGGTACCGATCCTGACAGTTACCGCACTGAGGACCGTGACCAAGTCGAAGCTAATGCGACGCGTGACTCCTGCTGTTGCCACCGCTACTGCTCTGGTGCTGGCCCCGCTCCCACTCGACTCGCCAATCCCGTCTCGCCGCCGACACCGTAGTGGATTTGGCGTCGTACATCCCGATGTGGTGTGTACTTTGTTCAGAAAATCTGACGCTGTCAGCCGGCGTGGATCGTCAACGTCCAAGCAAGCGCCAGCGTCGGCAGTGGGCTCAACGAGTTCATTGCCTTCACCGAGAGCGTCGACCTTGACTATGACGGTAACCGAGTCCACCAAGATGCTAGCCAAGGCGGCAATTAAGTCGATGGTCAACAACATAAAGACGATCGAGACAGAGGGGACAACGAAGATGGCGGCGCGAGTGCACGAGCGTGCTGCCAAGCCGCGGTGGCAATAGACACGCGATTGATATGCATTCGTGCATGCCAGTAAGCTTCAGCGCAGCAGGAGCACAGGAGCTCTTGATTGCTATCTACGAATCCAAGCGTTTGGATATTTGTTGTCGGTGGACATTTCGAGCTTGAAGTGCGTTTCGCACGTCACACATGCATTTGATTGGATGCTGAGTGCGGAACCGATTGGTCAAAATAAAACCACAAAGGAACAATCTGGAACGCTATTGGGCAAAAACACCCTCATACGTTGAAGTGCCCTCGACGAGCCACCTGCAGTGCAGCAGTCCTTCCTGTCGTCGCACACGAGCCCTCCATCAGATCAATCGCGTGAAAAGTGTTCCAGCCTCCCCACCACTTCGCTCGCTCCAGAACAGACGAGGGAAGGTGGGGACTGTGAAGTATTATGCATGCTGCTTATGCTCTTGCTCCCCGAGTCGTCGACAGCCGACCACCTACCGCCGATTTTTGTTGTTGTTGTTGTTGTTGTTGTTGTTGTTGCGCTTGTCGCGACGGCGCATGTTGTTGTTGTTGTTGTTGGCGTTGACGTTGGCATTGCCGCCGCGCGGCTCGTCGTTCCCTCCTTGGCGCTCGTTGCGGCCGCTGTTGAATCGCTCCTGTCGACGTCTGAAGAGCCAGCGACACAGTATGTAAGTACCAAGCGAGCACTGCACCACACTTGATCAGAGACCACGTACGCTTCATCCCGATACTGCTGCTGCTGCTGGTGAGGCTGCCCATTGCCGCCACTGACGTTGTCACCCTTGCGCTTCGGTCCGTTGCGCTTGTCGTCGCGCGGACGCTGCTTGCCCTCGCCTCCAGCATTGTAGTCTGCGTTCGCGCCGCCCGCCTCGTCACGGCGGCCGCGCTTGCTGTCTCCAGTCGGAACGTCTGCGGCAGGGTTACCCCCACCCGCCTCGTCACGCTCGCGCTTCCGCGACACCAGCGACACGATCTTCCGTTGCCCAGTGGACGCCCCCGTCGGAGTGCCAGCGCCGCCAGCTGACGTCGGTGTAGAAACCCCCGCACTTGGCTTGCCCGTCTTGGATACATCCGGCGCTGTTCGAGTATCCGACACACGGTCCAACATGGCCGCCTTATCGCGCGGGCGATCGCGCTGCTGCTGCTGCTGCTGCTGCTGCGGGGGCGTTGCATCCGTTGCCTTGTCCGCTTGCTTCTCCTGAGCTTGCCGCTGTCGCTCCCCTAACGCCTTCTTCTCCGTCAAAGCACGTCGCAAAACCGCCTCCGCTGCATCCAAACGCGGACGTTTACGCGGCTCGCTCTCCTCGGCTCTCACATCAGATCGAGGCTCCGTATCACGTCCAGCGTCGCGAGCGCCATCGCGGCTACGCCCACGCTCTCCCTCGCGCTCTCGCAGAGCGTCATTCGAGTCGTGAGCACGCTGGTGGATCGACGATGGCCCCGACGGAGGCAACTCCGACGACTCCTTCTCGCTTGGACGGGACGAGCGACCACCATTGTCAGAAGTTGCGCTGCGATCCGAGCGAGGACGCGACCGATCGCGGCGACCCGACTCGCTGCCGTTCTTCCGCTCGCTCCCACTGCCGTCAGCCACTCGCTCGCGCTCGCGCTCTCGTTCTCTTGACGTCGCCGGCGACGCCTCCCGGTGATCCCGACGGACGCTCTCACGGCGGTCACGGTTCTCGACAGACCCGTCGCGGTCGCCGCGTCCACCGCGATCCCCACGCCCACTGCGATCGCCACGTCCACTGTGGTCACCACGACCACCGCCAACACGGTCGCCACGCTCACTGCGGTCGCCGCGCTCACGCTCGCGACTTCCACGCGAGTCGCCTTCACGATCCGCGTCACGGTAACGCCCGCGGTTCGAGTCCACGTCGTTCGCGCGACCATTGCTGGCCGATCGGCGCGAGCGAGAACTCGAGCCGCCGCGCGCCGGAGACGCCGAAGCAGGCGCTGCCGCTTCGGTGCTCTCGATTTCGCCGCTCTCGAGCTCGCGGTTGCCGCTGGCAGGCGAACTCTCGTGCTTTCTGCCGCTGCGATCGTTGCGAGACGAGCGTTCGCGCCGGCGACCTCTGTCGTCGTCCTCGTGGCCGCCATCGTCTTGCGTCCGCTGGCGGCGCGGCTGCGGCTCATCATCGTCCTCGCCTTCTTCACGCTCCTTGTTGCTGCTCTCCCCGTCGCGCGCCGTTGCGCCAGCCTCAGCTCGCTCGGCTGGCGTGCTGCCGGCACCAGATGCCGCCGGCTTTCGCGAGACACGTCTCAGCGTCAGCATCCGGTCAACTACCAGCGCATTTTTGCGCTTCGTCAACAGCGCAAAGTATCGCTTGGCCATGATCTTGATGTCCTCGCGGTCCTCCTCCGTCAGAGGCTGCACGATCTCCAGAAGCGCCTCGGCCGAGCCCTTGCTCGCCGGGAACACGTCGATTACCTTGGTCAGGACGACCAGCGTGTTGCGAATGGGCATGTAGTTGCCGCTGGCCAGCGTCGAGACGTAAACCTTCTCTCCGTGGCGGTGCCACCTCGCGTATCCATCCTTGAACATCTTGTGGCTCATCGTCGTGTTCGGGTTCTCTGGGTTCGCCAAGTCAAGACTGAAGCCGAGGCGTCCTTGAAGCGCTTCCTCATCGAACGCGACGCCGCTCTGGTACCAGCGGTACGTCAGCGCCAGTGTCTCCTTGAGGAAAATGCCGAAGTTGGCAGCCTCGCGCTCCGTCGCACACAGCACCACAGACGGCAGGTTCAAGTGGACCTTGTGCAAGTACTGCACCGTACTGAAGAGTGGCGTGTTGAGTGCGTGGAGACGCTCGATGAACTTGGCCGTGAACAGCGCATCTTCCGGTGACAACAGCGCACGGGGGATAACGCAGCGCTGCAGCAAGTCGATGACGGCGGCGTCGCGCTGGCCGGCCGCCTCTTTCACGAAGAAGCTGCCCTTCTTTTGATCCAGGATCTCCACCACGCGCTTGCGGTGGGACACTTGGTCCTTCTGCTCGCCCGTCAGCACGTCAATCTGCTGCATGGTCTTCTCCTTGAGCTTCTTGCGCTCAGTTCCCGTCAGTCCGGGGGCGAACTGGTTGCTTAGCGAGGTCCGAAGCCGTTGAATCTCAGCCTCGTATTGCGAGAACGGGATGTGGATGTCGTACAGCGTCAGGCTCCAGAACGTGACATACAGCTCGCGAGTCATGCCGATGCTGAGCTTGGCACTCGAGTCCGCATCCTTGGGCTGTCCCCACAGCGCGCGGCCGACATCCTCCAGCAGCGCAGGGTTGTACATAAACCACTTGGCCTCGTCAGCGCTACCGTCCTTGCTACTGCCACTGGAAGATGGAGCGTTCACGCCGCGCGGAGCACGCCGCAGCACCGGATCATCGCATCGAATCGCCGGGCGACAGAGCGTCATCGCCAGCTCTGCCGGCACGTGGTACTCGTGTACAAGCGCGTCGACACTCGGGAGCATCTTCTTGTACACGGCAGGGTCGATCACGCCGTTCATGAACTGAAGCAGCTGGCTCAGCGTCAATTGGCACGTGTCGTACACGCGGCCGAGCAGCTTCAGGTGCTGCATCTTGTTCGGCGCACTCTCCTGGTACTCGATCTTGCTGCGCATCTGGCAGATCAGGATGCACAGCGGCAGCACGAGGTCGCGCTTCACGAGGGCATCGCGCAGGCGAGGAATGGCGCGACGGTTCTGGAGCTTCGGGTCGATCGGCAGCTCCTGCCAGAGGTGTGGGCCACCCGCTTGCGCCTCCAGTTGGTTCAGCGAGATATCCTCGAGGCTGATGCACGAGCCCATCTTGGCCAGCAGCTCGCTGAGCACAATCAAGTCGACCGACTCCCAGTTCTCGAGGCGCTTCATCAAGAACTGGAGCAGCCCAGACAGCTCGACGTTCGGGTACTTGCGGTAAAAGCTGCCCGAGAAGTTGGCCAGTGACTGGAGCCAAAGCGACACGTTCGTGCCGTCGGACTTCATCGACTTCTGCGGCTTGGCAAGCTCGCTCACGAGCACGAACGAGAGCGCGTCCATGCCGAGCGGCGTGATGAACTTGAACGCCTCGACCACGGGCTGGATCAAGTTGTCATACGACTGGATCTGGCGCAGCATCGTGCGGAACGCGATCAGCGGGTTCGAGTGCGCGAAGTGCGTCAGGTGGCGCGACGACACGCGCGCGCGGTCGGCAGTCAGCCGGCGCATGACGGCACGGGTGTTCTGGATGACCTGGGCCTCAACGAGTCGAAGTTCCACATGCTCTCCATACGCTGCGAGCCACTGAAGGTAGATGCTGTAACGCTCTTCGAACGGGAGCGACTTGATCAGATCCCACACATGGAACGAGGTGCTCGGGTTGCACGTCTGCATCGACAGCGCCGGCAAAAAAGCCTTCACCACGAGAGACTTGACTTGACCCAGCCATGCCGACTTCTTCTCCGCATTCTTCATACCCAGCATGTGGTTCGCGAGGCGAAGCAGCTTCACGAGCAAGAGCTGGTCATGGTGCAGGAACGGCCCAAGGCGCTCCACGACCGGGAACACAGCTGAAACGCACTCGTCGATCGTTTCGGCTGGCTTGATGAACGCGTTCGTACTGGAGTCGGGGCGTGGCGCCTTCTCTCCGGCAGCTGCGCCGAAAGTAGGAGAGGAGGAGGCGCTGCCACTACCGGTGAGACCCAGCTTCTTGAGAGAAAGCGGCGCGTAGACGCTATCGACCAGCGCGTTCAGCATCGCGCACAGCTGCAGCGCGAGCGGCTTGTACATGAATGGGTTCGCGCCTTGCTCCTGGAACCAGTCGATCATCTTGAACGCCATGTCGTGCGCGCCGATCTCCAGCAGCCCGATGATAAGTCCGTAGACCTGGTTGTTCCCGACCTCGTCGACCGCTTTCTTGGTAGCTTCCTCGTCTTTGTCGTCCGGCGCTTTGGCAGTGAGGTTGACTTTGCCGAACGCGCGCGCGGTTTGTTGAATCGCCAGGATCTCCTTCTTCGAGTCGGCCACGACGTCGCGTCGGGAAGGCGACAGGTGCGGCAGGAGCGCGTCGAGCGTCAGCAGCTTCTTGTCCAGAAGCGTGGCGGCGAGGCGGTACAGGGAGCGCGGCGTCGTGCGCTGCTCCTCGCTGGCGTCGGCCTCGGTCTTGGTCGCGTAGAACTGAAACTTGAAGCCCACCACGTGCGGCAGACTCTCCCGGTTGAACGAGCTCAGCAAGTCGACGAACGCGTCGTTCGTCGGGTGCATCTCGAACGCGTCCAGGACGAGGTCGAGCACGCGGTTGGCGTCGAGGTCGAAGTACCCGATGAGCGCCAGCAGATCCGTCTTGCTGGCGTCCAGCTGCTCGTGCGTCATGCCCGTGTGCAGCAGACACAGCACCTTGGAGAAGCCCTCCGTCTCCTCGCGCAGCAGGTTGTACTTGATCTGCGTGTACAGCGTCTTGGTGTTGATGCGCACGACCTTGCGCGCGAGCACACCCGGGTTGGACTCGACCAGCCCGGCTTCATGCAGCATGTCGAACTCCAGCGACGCCTTGAGGTGCAGCATCGGCACCAGCTCTTCGTCCTACAGGGGGGAAGCGCAACCGGGCGGGGGTTAGCGCGGCGGGGCGGTGGTGTCGGCGGCCGTTCGGCCAGACGCACCGCGATGGTCTTGACGAAGCGGCACAGGTTCTGCCACTCGGTGGACGAGTGCCGCTCGCGTCCACGCTCGTTCGCCTCGACCTCGTTCGCTGTCGGCCATGGCACACGTCAGTACGGGGGACTACCACCACGCGGTACCGCACGAGGGATCCCGCACCGATGACCCACAGCAAGTCGGTCAGCGCGTCCGTCGCGAACGCCTTGTTCGCCTGCCACCGAGAGGAGCGTGAGTGTACCGCAGCAGGCAGAGCAACTCACCCACCAAGACGGACGGAGACGCACCAGACCCGCGTCCTTGAGCACCGCGACGACGTCCTGGCGAGGCAGCTTGGCGTGCGCCGCGATCCAGACGAGCTCGTACAGCAGTCGGTGCAGCGCTGGGCCAGCGAGGGGAGCGTCGTCAGTCGCCGAGCGAACCAAAGGAGCAGGACGAGGCAGCGTCTACGTACCGGAGTCGGCCGCATCCGCGCCGCCCGCCGCGTCCTGCAGCGCGTCCGCGAGCTTGGCGAGCCTGAAGGTCCGACGTTGGACGAGCGAGTGAGCAGCCGGGGAGAAGCGCAGGGGCACCAGGGAGAAGCGCATGGAGACGCACACGTCCTTGCGGCCCGAGTCGGCCCAGTGGTGCAGCGTCGACTCGCGGAGGAGCGTCCCCGCGGCGGCCCGCGGCCGGTCCATCGCCTCGCGTCTCGAGTCCTTTCCTGCGTCGCGGTCGGGCAACCACCGCTATACAATACGAATACCCAAGCGAAAGGGGGGTGGTGGCCGTCGCTTGGCATAAACCTCTATCATTTCATTTCGTACTCACTTAGGTACGTAGAGCTCCACTCTACGTACCTAAGCGAGAACAAACAAAAGATCAGAGGGACTAAAGTCGGCGGAGCCAGGTTTAGCCTGAAACTGCTTCGATTACAAGCACGGTTTGTGTCCACATTTCACTCGCACACATTCCGATTCTCTTGTGGTTAGGTGGGTTTATGGTTGCGAATGATTGTCTTCACCGGAGTATTGAAGATTTTCGACTGGATTAAAGTATGTCGGAGTGATGCGGTACTTTGTTCTGTTGTTGCACACACAGTTTCTGTTGTAGGGAAAATGGATCCTGGTGCGGTTTCTATTACGCCAATGGAGATGTAGCCATTCCTCACGGCGAGTAGACGAGGAACTCGGCGCAGAAGAACATGGTGATGCTGCGCGAGACGAAGGCGACCACTTGCAGCAGCAGCACGCAGCCGTAGAGCGCCATGGCGGCCGCGGAGGCCTCGAGCTCGAGCGTGTGCGCGTCCGAGAGTGCGTGGCGGTCGCTGCTCGCGTCGGAGCGCGCGCCAAAGCCCGCACGCAGTGCCAGCAGCGCGACGTGCAGCCACGCCCAGACGAACATAGCGGCGAAGAGGACGCCCGGGATGCCCGCGCAGAGCAGCTTGACGCCCAGAAAGTAGGCCTGAGCGTACACGCCGAAGAACCCGGCCTCCTGCTGGAACCCGAGCGGCGAGTTGTACACGGCGACGCAGTCCTTGTCGGCCGCGATGAAGTTGAACAGGCGGCAGTCCACGCGCAGCAGTCCGCGCAGCACGTCCGACTCGACGCGCCGCAGCCTGCCGGACCATGATGTGTTCCATCCGACGAGCGCCTTGGCGGTGAGCAGGAGCAGCATCCACGCTGCCGCGAGCACGGCGAAGATGAAGTTGGCCGCGTGGAAGGCCACACACTTGAACGTCTCGACGCGCACGGGCGAGAGCAGGATGCGCGCCAGCAGTCCGCAGTCGCTTGCGCACGTCGCGCAGCTCGAGGGTGTCGAGCTGTGGCTGAGCTTGCGCGGCCGCGTATCGCCGGCCTCCTCCATGTCGATGATGGAGACTTCAAACGTGCCGTACTCGCGGTCGCTCAGGACGCTGGAGGTCGCGTGGTGCGGCTCCTCGTCCGTGTGGCTCCACGTCAGCTCCGGATGCACGTTGCCCGAGTTCAGGACCGTCATGGTAGCTGGGTACGCGAGGTGTCGGTCGCTGCTCTTCTGTTCGTCTGATGGTGTTAGGCCGAGTGCTGCACGCAGGAGCGGACGGAGTGGACTGGCCGCGGGGGCCGAGGGAGAGCAGCAGCGAGAGCAAGGGACGCGCGACAGACAGTGGCTGGCGCTCTCTCTCTCTCGCTCGTATCGTATTTGAATGCGCTCCTGCTGCATGGCTCCTATGCCTCCGCACGCAGCAGCAAGCGTCCAAGTCGCAACCCCATACGCTTTTGGAACGGCTGGGTGGGCATATGGCCGGCGACAGGTGGCTGCTCGTGGGCTCTGTCGCCTCCAATCCTTGCAGCAAGCCTATTTCTAGGCTGTTCGTCTCTCGTGGGACACAGTGAGGCACACTACTTGTCATTCTGAGTGGCTTGCATGCCAATGCATCGCTTTGTTGGCCGGCTTCAACCAGGACTCCTAAATATACGATATTGTGTGGCACAGTTCAACAGTACACACCGTTCGGTCTCGGACTGTGCCGTAGTAAGGCACATGTACCACATTCCTGACTTCCTGACTGTGAAGCGTATCATGGCGACGTCGTCACTTGAGAAAGAAACGCGAGCCTTGCGATGACCGACACCTCGGACGCCTACGACGCGCTCTGGGCGAGCTACTTCGACGCCACGGAGGATATCGCGCTGCCCAATGGGGACGTGAGTGTGCCGTGCCCAGATCTGCGCTGTCTGCGCATGCATAGAGACGCTCAGGGGCGACTGACGGGCGTCCGCGCAGACCTTCCGGACGTATCGCGCGGGGTCCTCGGGCCCGCACGTCGTGCTGCTTCACGGCGGGGGCTACACGGCTATGACGTGGTGTCTTGTGACGGTACACGACGCTTGATAACGTTCAAGGCGTCGGTTCACCGCTCACGCACTTGGCTGGGACGCGCAGGCGCTGCTGAAGGAGCACTTCACGATCCATGCGTTCGACCTCCGCGGCCACGGTGGGGTCGTGACTCGCCTGAGGCTATAGGCAACGCGTGTTTGACGCGCTGGATGCGACGCGAGTAGGCAAGACGCAGACAGCGAACGACAGCGACCTGTCGATGGAGACACTGGTGCAGGACACGATCGGCGTCATGGAGCGCGTGCTGCCGGCGAGTGACGGCGAGGACAAGCCCCAGACGGTGGTGGTAGGGCACAGGTGCGCCTGCTCGCCCGACCGCGCGAGGATGCAGACGGCATGAGCTTAGAGTGGGTGCGATGCGTTGTGCCAGTCTGGGCGGCGCCTTGGCCGTGCGCGTGGCCGCGTCGAACCAAGTGCCGAGTCTTGTGGGCGTGATGGTGATCGACGTGGTGGAGGGAACGGCGATGGCCTCACTCGGACACATGCACGCGATCCTGGAGAAACGCCCGAGGCGCTTCCGGTCGTTCAAAGACGCCATCCACTGGGCTCTCCACTCGGGCACTGTGCGGAACGCGGACGCCGCCGACGTGTCCATCCCGTCGCAGCTACAGCAGCTGGATGACGGGTCCCTCACCTGGAGAACTGACCTGGCCAGCAGTGCGCCGTACTGGAAAGGTGGTGTGACTGTCATCGCATTGCAGGCGGTCGCTAATTCGACCTCATGCCTGACGGCTTCGTGGTATTTGCTGTGCTTGCTCAGGCTGGTTCGTGGGACTGTCCGACCAGTTCTTGTCACTCTCAGCCGCGAAGATCCTCGTCCTTGCCGGTAAGTCGCGCTCCGTTCGGATCTTGAGATGCAGTCTTCAGCGATCAATGCTGATACGTTGGTAGCGACCTATCCTGATACGTTGACAACCTGTGGTGTGACAGGATCGGACCGATTGGACACGGCGCTGATGCGCGGACAGATGATGGGCAAGTTCGAGCTGCGCCTCATGTACGGCTCGGGGCACGTGGTGCAAGAGGACTGTCCGTCACAAGTCGCGACGGCGATCGCTGAGTTTTGCGGCCGCTGTGCGCGCACCGTGAGCGGCGTGATCTTTGGACGCAACGGTGCAGCGAAGCAGCCGTCCAACGACTTATTGGCCGAGCGCCTGGCGAAAGCGCGGGCCATGATCCCCAAGAAGGACTGACCGCATACAATGCCACTCGTCTCCTAGATCTCGTTTCCTTAGGTTATGCGAGACATTGCAAAAGGGCCAAGTTCCCGGCACCAAGGACATGAGAAACTCTCCACCATGTCAATCGACCAAAGGTATCACCACCACATTGACTTGTCCCAACACATTCCACATCGACGGCACACGCAACGATCTCTCTCTCTCTCTCTCGCACATTCCTTCCGAGTCGCTGCGGTTCGTGTTGACAAGAGGTCGCAACTGCTAGGCAGCGGAAGCGAGTCGCTCCCCACTACTTCAGCAGAGGCTTAGGCGCACTTGACGGTGCTCGGCTGG